>OMMV01204315.1:0-12996 GCA_900302635.1 Chatrabus melanurus
CTTATGAAAGTCTTTGGAAGGGCTTTTATGCCATGTTGACATGGTTGCTAAGGTAAACAATGGTTGCTAGGGAAACATTCTTTCTTGAATATCTCAGGAATTACTTATGATAAAGAGTTGATGTTTGGCTCATATGAAAGGCCTTTGGAAGGTCTTCCAGGCAATGCTGATTTGGTTGCAAGGGTAAACAATGGTTGCTAGGGAAACATTCTTTTTTGAATATCTCACAAACAACTTATGATAGAGAGTTGATGTATAGCTCATATGAAAGTTATTGTATATTGACTAAGTAATAAAAAAAAAGGGATTGTTTTGTTTCTGTGGAAAAAGAGGTTGATTCGTATTTCTTCCACCCTGAGACATTCCATCTGCCGGGGCTTTACGCACTGCTTCTGGTCAGTATTTCACATTATACAGAGTTGTTCAGGTCTTCATAGGTATGCCAGATTCCAAATAATGGACACCTGAGGTGGTTCCTGTGTCATGCCTTATTCTTACCAGGTCAGGTCCTGTTCTGCTTTTGCAGGTCTCAGGCCTGTGTGTCAACATGATTAATACTTAAGTGGACTGAGTGGACAAACATAGACTCATCATCAACTCTGAGCATGTGGCGTCTTTTGATCATCACAGGAGAAAAATGAAAAATTTAGACCTTAAAAACGACTATTTTTTTTAAAGCATCGCCATATCACAGTGGTGTTGACATTCTTTTCAGGGGAGTTCGGGTCAAGCACATTTAGAATTAGGTCATATTATCCTGGAATCCAGTTCAGGTCTATTCTAATTATTGTTACATTTTATTTCAGGTCAGGTCTAATTATACTGAGGCCTGTACAGTTAGGATCTCTTTATTTTAAAATGGATTTGCATTTGTACACACTGGATTTAAACAGACTTTCCAAAGGTTTGTCCCAGATTTGGGGGTGGTGGGGTGGGGGATCAGAAACATGACCAACATGATCAATCATGAAATTTGGGCTTTCTGTAGAAAATGTGCAGATAAACGGCTGAGAACCACCACTAATGTAATAAAGGGTATAAAACAAACATACTGGCATATTCCATCAAACAGCCCCAATTAACTTCCAAGAAAATTCAATAAATTAGTTCACTTTTTCCCTGTGTGGAATAAACCTCCCAACATTATATGACATTCTAGTAACTAAATGAACAGTGGTGACTGTAAAGCTCTCAAGTTCGATTGTTTCCCTGACCTTCTGTCTCCCAGGGAGCGCCCCGAAAGAAATGTCGACCTCTACGTATCCCTCCTCGTCCAGAATGACCACCTCTGACCCCGAGCCCTCCTTCCATCGCGGAGAAGTCAGGTCGTGGACTAGTTTTAGCGCTGTGGACTTGTGGACGGTGTTAGTGTGAGCCCAGTAGATGCCAATCTGGAAGGCCTCCTGGAAATGGTCAGGGACAACAACAAAAAAAAGTAGGTGAGAGAACGAAACAGAGTTTGAGAATGAGACTCAGGTGTCAAATTTAACCGGCCACGTCAGACACAATTCACTATTAGAATTAGTGTATTTGATTTGTGTTTTCGAAATGGTCTCGGGCACGGATCAAATGTGGCTTCGCAGCACATTTTCCCTTCGTGACATTTCAAGCAGTAATGGAAACCGAAGAGCACTGCTGGATATGTTCTGGAAACCCAACTCAAAGTCCTACAGATGGCTTCACTGTCACACTCGTTCCTTTGAGTCGTGCGGCTCAGCAGCTTCATGCAACCGTTGCTGATCAAACGGCGGCCGTCTCCCAATAAATCAATCAACTCAGACTTGCAGCTGAGACCAAGAGTGTTTCCTCCGTTTGCCGTTCCAGGGTGGTTCAGGAACAATGCTGCATTTGTTTCTATTTCACAGAGTGTTGCACATCGGCAGCTTTTTGTTCTGTTTCTTGGTGCTGAACCATATCGGCACTCGTCCTTTGATGTTCTGCCTCCCTATAAAGCCCTCCGTTAGCGGCAGAATAATCAGTGGATGTGTGCGTTATGTTAAACAGGGTGAAAATCCTCTGCAGACCTCTCCTGGTCTCAGACGTCATGTCAGCAGACTACAGTGAGGGTCTGACTGTGGGCAAAGAACAAAGTTATAATGAAGCCCCGATGAATGATCTCAGATTTTGGGTCTTTAACTCGAAAACTGACCTGGTTTCATAATGAAGACCGTCCTGCCTTATAAACACCGATTACTGCGGCTGCAACTAATCATTATCTTCATTATCAATTCATCTTTCAATTATTAAAGACTTAAATCAAGAACTCGTTATGTCTGTAAAACATCAGGAAAACGTTAAACTGAAGTTTGTTTAGGCCAAAAGCAAACTACCCAGGATTAAAGGCCAAATACAAAACCAGCATGAATTCAGAATCTGCCAAAAAAAAAAGAAGTTTGGAAGCAGCAGGTTTATAACTGCAACATTCTATTTGAGGTATGAAATTTGACCTCAACCTCTGAGAAAGCTGGTTATATTTGGGCAGTTTGGCTTAATTAGGTTTTAATTAATGATCAAAAAGTGCAAACTTTGTCATTTTATAACTTTCAAAGGTCAAGATCAATGTCAAAGGTCACATACAGTGTGTGTTTCCATGGAACAAACCCACGACAAGAACACAGAGGTAAATCATTTTACCTTAAAAAAAAAAACCTACTATAAGTAGGCTTTACAGAACATATTGGTGGACATTTTGGGTAATTTTACCACAGGTTCCTGAAAGTTAATTTCTGATTGCTCTCGCTGGTAAATCAACATAAATAGACAGATGAAAACTTAACCTTCTTGGGCCAAGCAATTAATTTTTTATGGCCAAATAATTTAACTCATACCAGAAGTGCACCACGAGGTTAATAATAAAAATTTAAAAAAAATCAGTATATTCAGTTATTATTGTTGGTTTTTTTGGCTTGCATTTGTTTGTTGATTGAGTTTAGGTTACATGTTATAAATTTTAGTGTGACAGAGCGAGGCAAAAAATTTAATAATAATAATAATAAACCTTTTTTTTTTTTTTTACCATAAAATAATGTAAAAGTGGTGTGTAAGTATTGTAAACAGTATATAAGAATCCTGTAAAACAGCAGCTGACATAACCAACAGTGGTACCGTTTACCTGTTTATATCTAGGTAAAAACAACAGTTTGTGGGGTAAACGTGAGGCATTTAAAGCACTTTGAGCATCTGCTAGATGGAATAGCGCCATAGAAATGCAGTCCTTCTTCTTAGGTAGCTCAGTGGATAAGGAGACCTGGGTTCAAATCCTGCTCCCGCTACCTGTCTGCGTCCTTGGACAAGACACTTAATCTACATTGTCCCAGTCCAGCCAGCTGTAAAAATGGGTACCAGCCTTGGCTGGGGAAGTAAATGTGAGGCATTACTAAAGAACTTTGAGCATCTGCTACATGGAAAAGCAGATGCTAACCCCTGTAATTACCTGTAATTGTAAACATTACAATATATTTCCCGTAAACATGCCTAGAAAAATCTTGTAATAGAATTTCAGACACCCCTAAAGAGGATTATCAGCTGAACGTCTCGTCTACCTGCCTCACTCTCGTCATTGCAACGGCTCATTCGAGTTTCTGGTCCAATCCTTGGCTTGTTTAATACACTTTATGTTCTTAACTTCAGAGGTTCTGAATTAGATCGTGTCAAGTGCCTGAGGATGACTGCTAGCGTTAGCTAGTTTCTAACTTTTGCCTTAAGTTACAGTTTAACTAACATTAGCTAGCTAAAGCTAACATTTGTCGTGCCCAACCTGAGCTAACTAACATTAAGTAAGGACCCCCTGTGATTGTCACTGTATAATTCGCACTCTGTATATGCGGTAGATACAAAAATACAGCTACCTTGAAGTTTGGTGGAACAATGACTTTGCCAGCTGGTATCTGCAGTACGATGGTTTCTCCCTCAAACAGCCAGAGGTCCCATTGGGAGTTGTTGGCCAGCAGGGCCCAGGGAAGCAGCTCCACCAGCAGGGTGTTGAGGCCTGGCTTCCAACAGGATAACTTCACCTGCATCGGGCTGTCCCACTGAGCAACGGACTCCAACATCAATCTGGGGGGGGATTATGAAAATCGTCGAATAATAGAATGAACTACAGTCTGACAGAAGGAGAGTACAACACAAAGTAGAACTTGATAAAGCACACACCTCGGGACCAAAGACACAGTGCAGGGATCCACTGGCACTGAGGGACTTCTAGGCTACCTTACTCGTTTACCTGCTATAGATGGGTGCTGATAAGTACTGGAAAATAAATGGATGAATGGAATTTTTTGACATTTTTGTCATGTACTCAAAGCAAATTCACATATCTACATATTTTAAAAAAAAGTGACACAGATGGGTGGATAGGTGCAGTGCCGGCGGTAAAGTGGGCATTGATTCTGACTCACGCTGGAAAGAGGGACCTGAGACAGAAAGCAAAATTCTTAACTTTCCAACTGTTCTACAGTCCAATCCTCACCTGCTGTCACAGACTTTTGGGCAGTGACAGAAAAAATATAATCATGCAAGGGGTCAAGCATGGCTGGGCTCACCCTCCGGAACAAGGCGAGCACCAGTAAAATCCGAAAACACTGTAATCTGTCGACAAAGGCAAAAGTGGGAACTGTTCTTTGTTTTTTGATTTGAGACAAAAAGTCTTCAAAAGCGTCCCATCTCAAAATGGATTTCCCTTCTGGATCTGCATTTTGGATCATCAACAAATTTTAAGGGGTTTTCTTTCAAAACAGAGCAGGTGGCTCTGTGGGATACAAGTTGGACTACAGATATATAGACCTGGGTTTGATTCCCCGTCATGCTACCCGTCTGCATCCTTGGACGAGACACTTGATCTGCATTGTCTCAGTCCACCCGGCTGTAAATGGGTACCAGCGTTGACTGGGGAAGTAACCTGCGATGGACTGGCATTCCATCCAGGGGTTGTCATAGACTCTCTTCTGCGTCACGCTACGGTATTAGGAGGTAATTACTGGCCTGATGGGCCTCAGGGCTCGTTTTGGACTCAACTTCTTCTTCCTCCCTCTAATAACCAATATTTCCCCCCACGTCCTAAAAATGTGGCTCAGAATCTTCCGACTCTTCCTGCAAACAGACTAAAAACCTGCATGTTTTCCCTCAGCAGATCTCCGTGTCATCACGAGGCTAGAATGGTTAAAAGAAATGATGACAGGAAATTTTTCTGAGGTAGATCCAGACTACCGCCAAAAGTGTATCAATTCCCTCAGCCGAGGAACATCTCTCCACAACATTTCAGCACAAGCTGTCCACCACTTTTCAAATATCTTGGTTGCAGACAGAGTCAGACAAACCGACAGACAGTCACATAACCTGATACCCCCCCGCAGTGTTGGTCGGCAGAGGACTGCGGGGAATAAAAACCCGTCACCCCGTCTGTGCTGACGCCTTGCTAAAGGGACAAACAGTACCAGACCGCAAACAAGCAGACATTCAGAAGGATTCTTGTTTCTCAGACATTTGGAGTGAGGCTATAGAAGGAAGTCATCATGACATATACACAAACACAGACACACACAGCTACCTGTAATGCATTATTGATAAACAGCCATTATCCTCGCTTCAGCTCGGTAACACACCGCCAAGATCAAGAACACAGTTTCCACTTCCACTCATGTAATTCGTCAACGGCCACGTTTACACACGTACAAACATAAAGCAGCGCGCGGTCCCAAACAGGCATTTAAAGGTGCCACACAAACACAAACAATCCTTATATCCGTTACACTGAGCAGAGCAGACGCACTGACAGCGGCCGCACGGGCCGCACAAACACACGCACAGAAACGGTTCGCAAAGCTCAACTGTTGACCAGGCATCTGGGAACACGTACGGGGGCCAAGTAAGGACACAGACACAAACACACAAATCCACTGACACAGCAGTCGTTTCACGGCAATCGTGGTTGTGCGAACCCCAAACAGAGCCCGGTGCCAGAAGAGATCCAAACAAACAGTTCTCTCAGACTCACGAGTTCAAAGCCCATCAAAGGTGACCCACTTTTCCCCGCTTCCCCCCCAAAGCCAACACGACGCCGCTTTCCGGCTCAAAACTCGTCATGTGCCCAAAGACGTCTCGCTGTCAAATGAGACCAAAAATAGTGTTGGCGATTGATGTGCTTGAACTGCTGTTTTAGATTTTGTGCGGTTAAAAAAAAAAAACCCTCAACGCTGAGGGCAGCAAAACGTACGGCTCATTAATCACATTACAGAACGCACAAAAAGGTAATTTACAGAAATGTGCTCAGCAGCTTCTGTCACGTCCTGCCAACTCTGGAGTTTAGGGTTTTTGGAAGTGTGACTTCTGAGAGACGCACTGCTCCGAATTCATACGCGCAGCCCGAACCGCTACAAGATGTTTGCTTAATGACGGCGGAGGTGCCATTCTGCCATTAAAACTCCAACACAGAAAGAAGAAAAAAACAAAAAAACATTTACCGCTTTCAACTTCCTCTGCTCCCTACGGCACAATATTTACACGCTGGCCGCCAAAGACTTCACTTCCTGTGGTTTCTCCACTGAGAGACTGGATCCTCATCCAGAACAGGAAGCTTGATTAAGGTACGTTATAGCATTATAGGATACAATTATAGTACGACAAGTGTAAACATATAAACATAACTCAAAAATAAATAAATAAATAAAAATAACACCACTACAGCAGAAGAGCTGCATTTTAAAAGTCAGCTTTATGAATTGTCGAAACATTACTGTGCAAAAGATTTAGGTAAGTAGGTACAAAAAGGTATGAAAGATAATTTCATTATTGGAAAAACAGTTATATATATATATATATGTATAGCAGCGTCTGACCTAGGTCAAGCCCCACAGAATTTCACCATTTTGACCCTCTTTTAGCTGCAGCTCCCTCATAATTGTTGACAGACAGAACAAATGATGCCTACTTGACCGTTCACCAAAGTTATAGCGCTTTAATTCGCTGTACTTTTCTCACAATCAGCCTTTTTCTGGCAGATTTCAATCCAAATTGTGGAGAATGCATGGCATCCATTTTTGGGAAAACCCCTGTTTGCTACAGTGACATGAAAGTGAGGCTCTGAGGTCACGTGGTTTTGTTTACATTGGGCTGTCAAAGGGAATTCTCCAGAAACCAGGTGGATTTGACAGAGGGCAACACAATCAATCAATATCTTTCAGCTTCTCCCAATTTCAACTTGGGGTCACCACAGCAGATCCGACATGGATCTGCATGCAGATTCGACATGGATCTGCATGCAGATTTGGCACAAGTTTTACGCCGGATGCCCTTCCTGACACAACTCCACATTACATGGAGAATGGACAGGGGTGGCCTTGAATCGGGAACCTTCTGCTTTGAAAGCGGTCGCACTAACCGCTATGCCACCACGCTGCACAACAGAGGACAACACAACAGATACTATTTTCAGGATCATTCTGTATTGAGACAGGACAGTCACAGCCTTGGGATCTTTTTGGTGGTGCTGGGGTGTGCGTGAAGGAGGTAGAGGTTGGGCTAAATATATTGTGTATACAAGTAACAGAGTTCTGAAGTGAGCTCCTGTTCAGGGGCGTAACCGCGATAACCTCGGTGTTGGAAGTTTTGTGCATAGCGTAGCATTTACTAGCGCTCCGGGTGCAAACTATGTCGAAATTCTATCGCCAAACTGACAATACAATAAATATTTTACAATCTTTATATTTTTAAGTGGGAAACTGTCCTCGTTTTGTTACTATACATACAAAGATTTTTTTTTTTAACTTTGAAAATGAGGTTTATAATGTGATAAGTGACTGGATAAAGAAATACAAAAAGAGAACTCGCATTTGATTTTTACCGGAAGAGGAATGTTTGGACATTTCAAACGATATTTTCCGTCGACACACAGATGAAGGGAATTTTTTTTTTTTAAACTCATACATTACAGTGTTATTAAAATGATGGATGTCTAACATGTTTGCACAGTGAAGAGTGTAATGAGTGTGTATCAGTCAGTGTGCAGGGGGAACAATCCGTGTTTGTGTGTTTGCACGTGTTATACAGAGCAGAGAAACGCGGACGACCACAAGCAGACATGTGGCCCACATGTCCAGCAGATTTACGCGGACTTCTTTGGAACTCGGTGCCGGCAGAGAGAGGGGCGTGGCTACGTGTTCTACCGCTGCTATCAAGATGTGATCGCTGTGTGACAAACGATGACTCCCAGACTGACGTTTGTGGACAGACTCACGTTGCCCTACGATGTAAATATTACTCTTGAATGGCACACAAGTCCACTTATATACAGCACGCCGGCAGACCTGTTTGAACTCGATTCGAGTCCGTGTGAGTCGTGTGAGAAAGTGCGACTGACAGTGACGAGCCAGATGTGCAGTCTGTGGGCACTGATGTTTCATTATGTGAACATTAAAGACAAGCCTCCCAAAATTAAAGCCTCTTCTGCACAAAGCTGATGCACAGGAATGCTGTGTGGTCTTGAAAAAATTTGTATTATGAAATCAGAAAAAAAAGCAGATTTCAAGCTGCTATAATAACACTGAAAACGAGGAATATATGCTCACTTATTACAACAGATCATGACGTTTTGGCGTCTTGGCGAGTTAAAGTTCACGCAGTGATGATACTGTGAGTGTAAATGTGACTCACAACTTAGATCACGTGTCAGTAAGCCTGTGTTTGTAAGTGCAGGTCAGATATTTAAAATTATGTTCAAAAAGGTACAATATTTATGACAGCAATAGTAGAAAAAAAAAAAAAGGATTTTACATTTTGATCAACAGCAACTGATTTTGCTTCTCGTGTATTGAATACATGCAGAGACGACACATTATGAAGTGCAGTACAGTGGTCCCTGCGTTTTAAGACCGTCTGTTCTGTCAGGTGAAAACAGTCTTAAATCATCTTTGCATGCAAGGTTTGTGATTCTGTTCGATAATTTAATGATCTTATTCAGCAATATATTTGAACAAAAAAAAAAAAACAACACAGGAAGGTTTCTAAGATAATCAATATATTTCTAACAGAAATATTGTAACGATAGAGTAACGGTGATGTAAAAACAGCTGATTTCACGGACGATTGACCAGACTGAATAAACTGTAAAATGAGCGCACACTGTATTTATACTACAATTCCCATGATCCTCTGCTCGTAAACTATCGGCAAGCTTCGTAGATTTCCGGCCTCATGTTTATTTTATAACATGCGGTAAGTATAAAGCGCCATTGGGCGGATTTCCACATACTACGTTTGCGTTGCCTCACGTATCGGTCACGACGTTTGGTCCGTTGTACACGCGTGTCTGTTGTAGTGTGGGGAATGTGCAGACGAGAGAGAGAGAGAGAATTTACAAGTGACAGTGAATGCATCAGGCAGTGTGTGCAGAATGGTAACAGAACTAACAAAAAAAGAGACACGGATGATTTTTGGAGTAAAAGAGAGTGCGGCCAGGATTATAAGAAGAAAAAGTGCTGTATAATGTACTGTAATGTTGTCGGTCAGCTATTCGACCACCAGTTGGAGCCTGCGTTGTGTTGTGCCCCAGCTGTTTTTTTTTTTCCATGATTTTTTATTTTTATTTTTTTTAACATCTACAATGGGGAAGTGTGCTGTGCTGTTAATATTCATGATGATGTGATTACTGACGATCTGATTGGCCATTCATTTGCGTTTCAGCTCCGAACTGTGTTTCACCGCTGTTCGCGGTCATAAAAATCAGTCCTCTTGCAGGAATATAAGGCGTATAGAGAGGTCGTTGGTCGCGTTCATGAAAGGGTCGTAAAATAAAGGTGCTTCGTAATGGGAAAGCAATCAGTGCACAGAAAAACGGTCGCTAACAGCGGAGGGGTTGTAAAATTGAGGGGTAGGAAAATGCAGGGACCACTGTATAGTGTTGCCTGTATATATAGTCTATGGTACAATCTGCTTTGGATTCTGCAGCTGCAGCACATGCGGTGGTATTATCTTGTTTTCGGTCCTGTGTGTCTGTGTGAACAAAATAACGCAGAGTTTTGATACGATTTGGACCAAATTTGGTGGAGTAACTGAGGATCACCCAAGGACAAAATGACTTGATTTTGACAAAAATCGGTTATAAGTCAAGGTCACAGGCCAAGGTCAAAATTTTGGCCCAATGCTTATATGTAATAGATGTTCAGAATGGCTATTTTGAGGAACTGGTTGAAGAGACACCTATGGTTACTATTAAACTCTATGATGAAGTAATATATCACCTTTCTACTGGTCACATGACCTTTGACCCTAGGTGACCTTCAAAGGTCAAAGTCAAAACTGTTTAACTCAAACAGCTTGGAGTCAATATGGATTAAACATGGTGGAAGGGTTGTGTGTTAGGCAAGAATAAAGTGGATCATTTTTGGACAGAACTGATAAAAGGTCAAGTCCTCACAGAACCACATATTATGGTGTCAGTGAATCACAAAGAAATTATTTGCATGAATCTGTATTAAGGTTTTGCACTGTCCGACTGCCCAATCTAGTTACTATTATATGCAGCTCCAAGCACGGAGTACCTGTCGGTATCCTTGGTGACGTAGGGCCATGGAGGCTCACGGGTCGTCTGTGGACCGTAGAATTCAGCCAGGATGTGCTCCAGGTTGTCCTCAGTCCTGGTCTTGTTCATGATCTGTTTGATTAGGCCGGTGGAGATCGGCACAGCACAGTGGGAAGCATCTTCATCCTCCCTGAGAAATGGAGCACAAACCCAAAGTCAAAACATTCTTTAGTGGAATTATGCTTATTGACCTGCACGTCTTTACTTGTTGAAAAAATGACTCATTCCCACGTGTGTCGGCTGCTTTATTAGGGACACCTTTACTATGGTGGTCTCAGGATTGCACGTCTATTTTTTTGCTGATTATGGAGCTCTAATGGCTCCAGTCCTCGTTGGGATTATTTGTAGACATATATGAAGCAGCTGGAATAGGAATCTGCATTTCCAAATCTCCTGGTACTCTGCCGGAAAACACCAGATTACTCCCTGCGAGTTGGGAATGAGTCTCTTCCTCAAGTAAAGAAGTTTAAGTGCCGAGGTTATTTTTATTTATTTTTTTGACAATTGAGGCAAAAATAGTGCATGAGATCCACAAGCAGATCGTTGTGGATTCTGCAGTAATGTGGGTGTTACTTCGACAAACTAAGCTCTCAATTTTCCCAAATCAATTCTATTTCCAATCCATCTTAACCTCATGGACTCCGACTACTGACTGAAAGAATGAGATCACCAGTACAAGCGGCTGAAACTGGCTTCATTTGCAAGGTGGCTGGTCTCGACCTTAGAGACAGTCTAAGGAGTTCTGACAACCAATACGACATCGGAGTAGAACTGCTGCTCCTTTGTGCTGAAGTTCAGGTGAGGTGATTCAGGCACATCATCAGGATGCTCCTGGATGCCTCTCTTTGGAGGATTTCCAGGCACATCCAACTGGGAGGAGACGGAAGGATAGACCCAGAATACACTGGAGAGATTACATATGCAATCTGGCTCAGACCGTCCGTGGGATTTGCCAGAAGTAGCCAAAGGATCTGGGGTTGGAGGCATAAATGTCTGGGCTATGATACTTAGGTTTCTGCCACTGCAACCCAGTCCCGATGAAGTGGTGGAAACTAAATAAATGGAGCTTTATAATATTGAGTAAAATCCCCGTCTGGCACCAACATTCATTCCACGGTGAAAATCTCTGATCTTGCGTTTTCTGATAATTGTTCTCTGAACTTGCTATTTATGCATCAAGCTGCTGCCAGCCTTCCCCAGGTTTGATATTAACTAGAGATCTGTGATCAAGCTCACAAAGTGATGCACCCCGCTCTGCCACACCAGTTACTTTTGTGATGAAATACCTGAATTAACAAACTGCTCAACCTCTGTTCATGTAACTGACAAATACGAGTTGTCAGGTCCGGTCTGGGCGCATGCGCCGGTGCGGCGCATCACCGCATCCAACACGCCATGGTACTGTCTCGAGTCCTAGATGGCAACCACCCAGACAGACAACCGGCCCATCCCCACCTTTCAAAAGTAACCATCAATCTGCTGCAGCCAGGTGAAACGTGGGTGTGCCCTTGGCTTTCGCCAGCTGCTCGGGTCCTCAAAACTGAGGCACCTGCGTGCCGGATCGTGCCCAGCGAAACGTGCCACGTGGCCAAAATGTTGTAGCCGACGTTCCCTCACAATGGAAATGATACTCCTCATCCGAGTCTCCCTACAATACCGTTCGTTTGACACACAGTCATTCCAGCGGTACCCAGGGATCCTCCTAAGAGACTTAGTACCAAAGACATCCAGTCGTCGTCTTAGGTCACTGGTTAGCTTCCAAGTCTCACAACCATACAGTAAAACAGGAAGCAGCAGGTCCCTAAAGATATGGACCTTCGTTCTCCTGCAGAGGTATCGGCATCGCCAAACACCTCTGTCCAGACACTAAACCAGAATTATTTTCCTTCCTGCACATCTTCCTATCTTGTACCATCATTGCGTGACGTTACATTGAAATCCATCAAACGGTTTAGGAGGAGTTGTGCTTACGAGGTCAATATACACGTGATGCATCGCATTAAATACCAGTGTTGTATAAAATACCTGAAAGTCACACTCGAGCAGAAGTACAGGTACCCGACCAAAAAATGACTTTGGTAGAAGTTCAAGTCACCGACTAGAATGCTACTCAAGTAAAAGTCTTAAAGTATCAAGTATTTACTGTACTAAAGTATGACAAGTAATCTATAATTAAATGTACTTAAGTAATGAAAGTAAAAGTACATGTTAATAAAAACAGAAGGCAGTCAGAACTTTGAATATTATGAAGTTTATCCATGAGCCTGAACAAAGGTACAAAAGCTGCTCTCTTCCCCCCAAAATGTCTGCTTGATATTGATATTTTTTGAAGTTTCTCCATCCATCCAGCCACCCTTTAAGGTGGAGCCACAGGTAGACTTAGAGCGGTGGAGAAAACACCAAATTTCATTTAATCAGATTTT
>OMMV01204335.1:0-12703 GCA_900302635.1 Chatrabus melanurus
GTCTGCGCCCAGCCCGCAGTCCAACTTCAGCTGCATGCACCGTGTCTTCCTCATCAGAACCTCGGGCAAAGGTCAGAGCAGAGATACATCAGCCAGAATGACCAACACACACGAGTAACATAATAAAACAACAGAATAGCGGACAGGAAGCTAACGTGATCGCCGGCAACTTAGTCCTATCTTACACTAACAATCCCACAATTTAGATGCTGTGAAACTGTGTCCAGCTCTACTAGTAGCAACAACGTAACTTGTTAGTTGGTGGGGACTAAAATAAGTTTTAACCAAATTTATATTAGTCAAACGCAAGCGAGAACAGATAAGTCTTTAATCTGGACTTGAATGAATCTAAGCAATCGGACTGTCTTATCTCAGCAGGCAGACTATTCCACAGAACAGGTGAACGATAAGAAAAAGCTCTGTGACCTGCTGACTTCTTCTTTACCTTTGGGACACACAACAGTCCTGCATCCTGAGAATGCAGCACGCGGGCTGGTAAATAAGGTTTAATTAAATCAGCCAAGTAAGCAGGGGCTAGTCCATGAAGGATTTTGTACATTAATAACAAAACCTTAAAATCAGACCTCACATGGACAGGAAGCCAGTGGAGAGACAACCACCCCTGCCTCTGCAGTGTACTAGTTGTGTAGTTTTTCTATTGTTCTGCCTGACAGTTTTCTCAAAGTTTCCAAGTTTGCATTAATTTACTGTTGGAAGGGTAATTGTTAGAGCAGGGTATTGTAATTGCTTGTGTGTGATGGTGTGCCTGTGTTCAAAATAACTCAGAAGTGGATCAGCAGATTTTCACCAAACTTGGAAGAAATATTCCTCGGGTGAACATTTCCAGATGATAACCTTTTAGAGTACATCGGTTAAAGGACAAGTTCAAGGTTGTCAAGAATATAATCTGAAAAACACTTTTTCCAGGATATCTCCACAAGCAATAGAGTTAGAGTAATGAGGTAAGGCTTACCAATCAAGAAATCTGCTGTCATCAAATGGTGTGAATGATGTTATGATGACATTACAAAGGCATCATGAAATGATGTCATAACTGTCCGAAAAACACGTTTTCCAGGATATCTCCACAGGTGATCTAATCTTATATCGATCAGCTAATCATTTATCATTATGTGGTACAAGTGACATGATGATGATGATGATGGTGATGTCACCATAGCCCATGGCCAAAAAACACATTTATTATGTGCACATGCATGATGTACATTTATACTATTGCTGGTTCTATCTGTTAGGTATTGTCTGTGTGAATTAACAACGTGTATGTAGTTAAAATTGACAATGCATATTTACACATTTTCTACAAATTGTGTCATCCCTCACGCTCCCACCAAGGACCACCAAGAAAAAAAGCCTCTGGCGTTCTCAGGGTGATGAAGGAATAGAAAAAGGAAAAACTGAACAAAAATGAACAAGGAAGGAAGAAGACAAAAGGTGAGAGTTGAAAAAAGGTATACAGAAGGAAAGAAATAAGGAAAGAAGAAATGACAAGAAATTTGTGGAAAAAATGGGTGAGTTGGAAGAAAAGGAGGACTTTAAGAAGGCTGAAAAGGTCATTTTCGTCAGAGAAATGGTGATGTTTTTGCCATGAAGGTAACATCTGCAGGCTGTTTTAGCACACGGTGATATTTCTCATCTGTGCGGTAATTCAGCCTAGTTGATCAGTCAGTTTTTCCAGAGGCGGTCCATATCTCTCACACACATTGTAACTCTGTCGGCTTGACAGGTCATTTTGCTGGAAGGAGGCAAGGAAAGGAAGGCAGAATAGGATAAGCGGAAAAGAACAGGAAACATGGGACAATGGAAGAGAAGCTAACAGCATGGAAATAAATCAAACAGGCATTAAAAGGAAGAAAGGAAGGGAAATTGAGAATTACACGAGGAATGTGGTGGTTGTGGATTGCATTTTTACAGAAAGCAGGGTGATGATTGTGGCATTTGGCTTGATTTTTGGGATCCAGTTTTTATTTAGATTTAGTCTTCTAACTGCAATTTTATTTTTATTTTTTTACTTTTAGTCTTTTGTTTACCATTATTTAGTCTACATTTTGTCCTTTAAATTTTTGTGGTATTCCATTTAATTTTAGTCACAGACCTTTAAAAAAAAATTTTTTTTAGTTTTAATCTTTTATTTACCATTAAGATAAGATAAGATAAGACTTTATTAATCCCACAATGGGGAAATTCAGTATTGCAACAGCTCCACATACAGGACAGATGAAAGTGTAAGAAGTAGAGTAAAAATAAGTAAATAAATAGAGTAAACAAACGACAGAATAAACAATAGCAAAAAATAAATAAACAAGCAAACCCAAGTATATATATACACATTATTTACATGAGATATAAAATATAATAAGGTGCAGACGGTTGTTGTACATAAATAAAATAAAATGTGCACTGAAGTTTTAAATTAAGTATATTGCGGGGGTATATACATATGAATATATTTACTGTGAGTGTCCAATATGATAAATAAATAAATGACACAGTGGCAGCGGCTACATTATTTAGTACATTATTTAGTCTACTTTTTGTCCTTGAAATTTTTGTGGTATTAAGTTTATTTTTAGTCAGTGACTTTTTTTATGTGTTGTTAATTTGTGCTTATTTTTAAATTTTCAGAGTGGTATTTTACAAAGAAAACATCAGTTTGACCTTATATTTGTCTTGGTTCACATTTTGATCATGTCTCTGGTGTCAGTTTTCTGCTCTCTTGGTTATTTGAAATTATTCTCCAGCGTTTTCTTACCTTATTATTGTGTTTCCTAGTAGTGTTGCAGAATGGTGCAGAATATCAAAGCTATTGTTAATTTTAGATGAAAAGCACCAAAATTGGCACATATGTAGCTCTTCGTGTGCTCTTTAAATCTGGCCTAGGGGCCAATCCGATTTCTATCCAAGATGGTGACCAAATTCAAAATGGCCACCAATGAGAAAAATATCACATTCTTGCTGGTTTAAATCTTTCATTTCTTCTAATTGTTAATGTTTCCTGCCCATCTATATGTCTATAGGTCTTGGTGACCACTAGACCTAGGCTTTGGAAATGAAAAACAAACAATCAAAATAAACAAAACAAAACAACGGACTAACAAGCTCATTTCCACCTACACGTAACTTCAAGTAAACCACACATATGTTGACAGAAAAGGAAGAATTTTGGCAACATTCATACAAAATCCTTTCCACTGGGTTGTGAGGAGGTGTGACCATGTTCATATGTTTAGAAACTCTATCTATCTATCTATCTATCTAGCTATCTATCTTTTTAAGGACACCTGATAACGTGCATGATAAGATCCCACATTGCATTAAAGCAGGTCGGTGACAAATAGGTGAGGTAAATTACGTTTTATCAACAATCCCGACTCTGCTCTACCTTCTTTAGCAATGATACACTTCAAATATGTTTCTGCACATCGTGAATCATGTCTGCATCATCAGCAGGAGTCAGCACGGCTGATGTTCACTATGTCTTCCTGTCATTATACTGCACCTTACTTTCACACTTGTTCGCCTTTTACTTCTCTTTTCTTCCTTTCTCCGGCTCACACAGGCAGAATCAAACCACACACCACAGCCCGACACTTTAAGTGGTAATAGCGGCATCCTCCTGCAGCCCGAGCTTATCACCGAGGTGTCAAAATACATTTCCATTGATTTTTCACAGAGTTACACTCAAAAAGTTTACTTTTCTCCAGTTTCTTCCCAGTTTCTGACTGCAGGAGCCAAAATGTTAGCACTGGAAACATACAAAATATTTTTTTATGTCACTGGAAAACATATAGTCACATCAGCATTTATATAGTATAAGAAGGCCAACCTCATTATTATTATTATTATTATTAGTCCATTGAAACATGACGAAAAGAACAGATTTTACAATTCTCTAAGATCCTGGAGAAAATATTCTATTTAAGATTAGACAAAACACAATGCACTGTATGAACAACAATATGGATTCAGAACTAATAGAACTACATCATTTGCACTCATGGAAACTGAGGCACCTGCCTCAGTGAAGGAAACCCTGTGATGGAGAAGGTACCCAGCGGAAATGAGGACACCAGCCCGCCAGAGGTTCACTCCACAAAGCCGGTGACAAAGCAGCCAGGCAGGTGCAACAAGATCAAGTGGCCTAAAGCAAATGACTGGGTGCCGTGGCGGAACCTTGATGCTGAATTGAGCCAACTGTTGACCAACTTCCTTTTGGCAAATGGATACATTGACACTCTGATTTGGGATCAGATCCAGCGTGCCAAGAGAGAGAAGAGCAACTTGCATGTGGTGTGGTTAGACCTCGCCAATGCATACGGCTCAATACCACGCAGGTTGATAGACCGCTTTGGAGTTCTTCCATGTCCCAGGTTGCATGCACATCTCCAGATACTTCAGTAACCTGCATATGTGCTTCACTCTGGAGGGCTACACGACACGATGGCAACAGTTAGAATGCGGAATTGTCATGGGATGCGCCATCTCGCCCATCCTATTTATGATAACCTTCGAGGTGATCCTCAGAGGGGCCAGGCAGGTAGTTGGAGGTATCAAGTTACCATCAGGCGAGAGGCTTCCACATTGAGGAGTTATATGGATGACATGACAAGCATCCTTCGAACAGCCCCATGTACAATCAGGCTCCTCAAGTGCCTTGATGAGCTTCTCGCACGGGCAAGGATGGAGATCAAGGCTACAAAATCAAGAAGTGTATCAATAAGGAAAGGCATACCGCAAGTCAGGAACATCTTCGTCGCAGGAGGGGAGCTCATTCCATGGCTGGACAAGAAACCTCTGTGGAGCCTAGGAAGGCAGTACACCGCAGACTTGTCCGACAGGCAGATGGGAAAACTAGCCAAACATAAACTTGCCAAGGGACTGGCAAAGATCGAGCAGAGCCACCTGCCTGGGAAGTACAAGATGTGGTGCTACAGCATACCCTATACCAATGGGTCATGTGGCCGCTGAAGATCTGTGAAATTGCCTTGTCAGAAGCCAGCAGGATGGATGGTCTTGCCAACAGTTACATCCGTAAGAGGTTGGCCTTGCCCCGCTGCTTTTCAGATGAAGGTCTCATTGGCTGGAATATGCTGGAGCTCTCTATCAATCCCATCAGCCTAGGGTACAAACAGGAAAAGGCCCGCCTTGTGCTGGAGCTAATGAACTCAACAGACCCACTCATCAGGAGTGCGAAAGTCCCCATCCGGACAGGCCACAAATGGAAGGCACAGGCTGAGGTAGATCGGGCCATTTCCAGTCTGCAACATCGAGAAGTGATGGGGGCTGTCCAGACCAGTTGCACTGGCCTGGGCTGGGGAGGAGCGCAGCAATTCTGGTCTAAAGCCACCAAGAAACAACAGAAGACCATGGTGGTGGATGAAGTCACAAGACTGAAGCAGGAGCGCTTCCATGTGAAGGCAATATCCCAGGGCAGCCAAGGAGCCTGGACGAGATGGGATGCTACCATTAACAGGCACATCACCTGGGCAGACATCTGGAGGACACCAAAATCTTGACTCAGCTTCCTGGTAAGAGGCAACCTACGATACCCTCCCATGACCTCAGAACCTTACACAGTGGTATGGTAAGGAGGTAGGTTGTGCTCTCTGCGGGAGCACAACCTACCCCATTCTTTTCTGAGAAACAGTCTCCGGCAGAGCACAACTATGACGTGGGCAACTGGGATTTGCTAGCTATCAAGCTGTCTCTGGAGGAGTGGAGGCATTGGCTCAAGGGTGCTAAACACCCCTTCCTGATCCTCACAGACCATAAAAATTTACAATATCTCAGATTTGCTCATTGTTTGAATGCTTGTCAGGCAAGGTGGGCCCTGTTCTTCACCCAATTCAATTTCACAGTCTCTTATAGACCTGGTTCTGAAAATCATAAAGCAGACACTTTGTCCAGACAGTTCTCCTCCATGGAGACACCCGGGAAGGATGTAATTGTCCTTCCTCCCACCTACATCCTGGGGGCTGTGACTTGGGAGGCAGAGCAGTCCGTGAGGAGAGCAGTCTGTGAGGAGGGCTCTCCATGGTATTCAAGTACCGATGGACTGCTCACCTCGGCAGCTGTTCATCCTCAAGTTCCTGCAGTGGGGCTATTCCACTAATTTGACTTGTCAACCTGGAGGCGCCAGTACAGAAAGCTTTCTCCATCGAAGGTTTTGGTGTCCCACCTTGTCTAAGGACATGCAGGAATTCTTCAAAGTATGTAATGTCTGTGCCACCAGTAAAGCCTCCAAATGGCCTCTGGCCAGTCTCCTCCAGCCTCTCCCAGTTCCTCACCGCCCTTGGTCCCACCTGCCAGTAGATTTCATCACAGGGTTGCCTACAGCCCAGGGGAAGAGTTGTACTCTGTCTGTTACCAACCGGTTTTCTAAAATGGCACACTTTATTCCTTTAGACAAACTTCCGTCGGCCAAATAAACTGCCTCCCTAATGGCACAACATGTTTTCCGCCTGCATGGACTCCCGACTGACATCGTGACGGACTGCAGACCACAGTGCCTGTCTCACTTTTGGAGGGAGTTCTGCAGGTGGATCAGGGCCACCACAAGTCTATCCTCCAGGTACCACCCCCAATCAAATGGGCAAACTGAATGATATAATCAAGAGTTGGAGACCATTCTAAGATGCTTGGCCTCCTCTAAACTCACACAATAGGTGGACAATCTAATCTGGGTAGACTAATCCCATAATTCCCTTCCCATGTCCTCCACTGGGATGTCGCCCTTTCAGTGTGTTTATGGGTACTAACCACCCCTCTTCCCAGCCCAGGAGAAGGAGGAGGTGGTACCCTCTGCCTCTGCAGATGCTCGGCGGTGTCACCTAGCTTGGCGGCATGTGTGTGCAGCCCTCCTGCATTCTTCCCTAGTCTACCAATGAGCTGCCAACAGGCATTGCTCCATGGCCCCCCGCATTCAGGTTGGGCAATCTGTTTGGCTGTTGACCCGGGATCTCGTCCTGAAAACCCCACGCCATAAGCTGGTCCTGTGGTTTGTGGGCCCATTTCCGGACTCCAAAGTCGTCGACCCCGCGGCCATCCACCTGTCTTTTCTACGTTCCCTCCACATCCACCCCATGTTTCAAGTGTCTCAGTTCAAACTGGTAGCAACTAGTCCCCTATGGATGGTGCACCCACCGACACCATTAAGCGTCTTCTGGGTGTGCATTGGCAGGGTCAGGGTAGACAGTATTTGGTTGACTGGGATGGGTACGGGCCTGACGATTGCCCATGGGAACCGGCCTCTAATATCTTAGACAAATCCTTGATCCGCAACTTCTATCATGACCATCCGGACAAAGCTGGAACGTCCCGTGACGTTCCATAGGGGGTGGGGTACTGTTACGCATGCACGATTGTGTGTTATGTTTTACTCCTCATCTAATCTGTTGCAGCCGTTGTTTCCTTTGCGGTCTTTTATTTTTCCTTTGCCTCCGTTATCATTTCCTTCCACGCTCCTTTTATTCTCCTGTGCACTCCTCCGCCCTCTTATCCCCGTGCACCTGTTCTTCCGGTTCCGTCTCCGAACAGTCCTCGTGCCTCTGCGGTTCCACCACTAATTGGTTGGTGTCTTTAAAAGACATGTCCTCTCACAGTCTCATCACCAGATTGTCTTAGGTTCCAGCCAAGCCTTTTCACGTTTATTCCTAGTGTGCTTGCTTCTTGTCTTTGACCTCTTTGCCTCTGCTGTCCCAGAGCTCGTATGGCCCTCTCCAGATTCTGGTTGCTGTCAGGTCTGCCTCTCTGTGTACCGAACATTGCTGTCCTCTGGTTAATCCCTCTGCTGTTTCCCATTGAAAGACTGCTGCCCCACGTACTGACCTACCATGTGTTCTGGACCCTCTGCTGTGTTTATTGGATAAGAGACTGTCTGCTGATTGAGGACACTGTTACTGAGAGGACTGATTCACTGTGTACCAAACCACGTCTTTTCCGGACCATTGAATGCTGTAAACCCTGTGAAGGCAATAAACTGTTAAACTTTACTTACCGTTGTGCTTCACTGCGTAAGGGTCCACCAAATGGTTCGTTACTGACACAGAATGTCTCTCATTCAGATCTTCTTCTTCTACTTGTTTCATGGCAGTTGGCATCCAGTTTAATGGTGCATTACCACCACCTTCTGCTCCAGAGTGTGAATCACAGTACCTCATTCAGTATACAGGAGCAGCTTGTAACGCGTGTAGATGGTAACATAGATGATAATGCAATATTTTTTCATATGTTTCTTAAGAATATAAGCCACATGACCACCCAAGCTTGTAAAAAAAATTAAAAAAAACCCCAATGTGACTTATAGTGCAAAAATACGGTAGTACGGACAAATGCAAAAATTTATTGCATCTCAGTAAGAGGAATTAAACTGTGGATCAACTGTAGTAATGAAATAAAGGCATGTAAATCACTACATAAGTTCAAACAAATCTTTAAGAATAATATACTCAGTGGATATAAGATAGATGATCCGGAAGTACCTAACTTGGAGCAGGATGTGTAAAGTGCCTTGTTGACCTGTATCGTTTTGTTTCCATACAAATGTTTTACTTTTGTTGTTTATTTGTATTTGATTTAACTGATAATGTATAAAAATGGGTAGGACTAAATAAGTCTACGACTTCATCCAATACCCTTTCCAACACGGAAAACGGAATGTTATAAATGCTGCAGAATGCTGTTTGATTTGTTACCTCAATGTTTATTTCACTTATCTTTTTGTTTTATTTTTAACCTGTTTGAATAAAATTGAAATTGAAATTAAAATTGAAAATAGAAATTGATTTGGAAACACAATCATGAAACAACTGTGAATTGCAATCATGTATTTCAATAAATGTGTTTTGCATCGATCATTAAAGCCCGTATCTCACGGAGCAGCGAATGCTGACGAATGTTACGATTTTTGGGTTTCGTCAGGGTTCTTAAAAGGTTGCAAAAAACACTTCTCAAAAAGTTTTTAGGGTCGCAAACACTTTTTGTTGTCGCACAACAAAAAGTTCAAATTAAACAATAAAATATACTTTGGCTTCACATTTAAAAAAAGCTGTGCGACAACAAAATGTATTTTTTCTGCAAACAGTTGTACGCATTTGCAAACGGTTGTAAAACATGTCGCTGAAGTTATTTTTGGCTCGCCATGTATCGCTGAAGTTATTTTTGGCTCGCCACGTAGTGAATACAAGCAAAAGCTGCAGCGGCAGCGAGACAAAGCGATGCTTACCTCAAGGGCAGAAGCATGTCGGGCAGAAAAATGCCGCTCATGACAGATGTGAGTCCTGATTTTCGCCAATGTACGTCAGAAAATCCAAAAATCGCTACGTTCTTCTGCATTCTCCGCTCCGTGAGATACTACCTTTAAGCAGTGTTTAAGGTAGGATGTGAGACTTATCCACCTACACAGATTTCCAAATTCAATGCAGTTTATCAAGGGGAAATTGAATTGAATTGAATAGAAGAGCTGTGCATGCACACAGTTTTATATATCTGTTTTTTTTTTATCTGTCCTGTGCCCATTTTTGCATGTAAGTAAACATTTTGTATGGACTCCTCACATTTTTATGAATGAGACCATCAGTAGGTAAGTTCCAGGAGTGACATGCACAGTATTGCCCAATTGCAGAAGAAGTAAATGCAACATAGGCCCTGAGGCCCACTGGCACCAGTGCTCATCCCTATCCGAGGGTCACTGTGGATAGCGTGCAGTGGATGAGAGACCATGACTATGACTAGCCATGGCCATTTATACCTTCACACATTTACAGCTGGGTGTGGACTACAGTGCAGATGAAGAGTCTTGTCCAAGGATACAGGTAGCATGACTGGGAATCAAACCCAGGTCTACATGGTAGTCCGGCTCCTATCCCATTGAGCTACACTGTAAAAAAACAAAAAAACAAGTTCTGTTGTTTTTAGGGGAAAAAACTGGCAGCTGCGGTTGCCAGAATAATTCTGTTAAAAAATACAGTAAAAATATGTAAATACCTTCACAGAACAACCTCCAAATTTTATGGTATAATGTTGTTGTAACATACAAAACATTTACATTTTAAAGCAGTAAATACAAAACAGCTTTTTTGCTGAATTAACTTTAGCATGCTGTTTTTAAACTAATTATTTCTGTATAATATACAGTTGTTACTTATTGAATATTAAATTCCATTCAGTAAGATTTTGTTGTGCTTCTCCCATTTTGTTCAGGGCCACCTCAGCAGGTTTGGCATGGGATCCACATGTTGAATTGTTTTTCATAACACAACTCCAACTGTATAAAGAGAACAGGGCTTAGGCAGTCTTGAACTTGGGACATTTTGCTTGGGAGACAAGCACGCTTACTGTTTGCACCACTGTGCTGTTGCATCACTGAAAGCGCTCTGAAAATGTAATGAATTGTACCTCATATTGCCATATAAACATATTTTTACTGTATTTGTACAAAATATGTTAATATGAGAAGTGCTGAAAAAAATCATGTCTGTTTAGAATTGAGTAGGCTATATATCAATACGATAAAATGGATTCTGCAGTTCATTACATTTTCACAGTAATTCCCACCACTCAACAGCATGGTGGTGCAATCACATAGTGTGCTTATTTCTAAAATTGAATATCTCTGCTTCAAGGCTGTCTGTATCACATTCTGCTTTTATCTGTTTTTTGCAAATTACAATGTTTTATACCGTAATATTTACAGTATTTTCTGTTTCGGTATTTACATATTTTACTGCATTTTTTACAGAATTATTCTGGCAACCACAGCTGCCAGTTTTTTTTTTCCATAAAAACAACGGAATTTTATTTTATTTTTTTTACAGTGTACCTGTTGTACAATTGCAGAAGCTTTGGGGGGAAATAAATTCTTGGCATGAGATAACTTGTCTGCACTGCAGGAAAGCCATCAAGAAAACTGTAGCGCCCATGAAAGCATCAACACAGCTTTGGATCAAGAGGGTGTAGTAAATATTGCTTCATCACAGGTTACCGACCTGAGTGAGAAGGAAACCTCTCCATTTTATCCAAAACATTCTTATTCATTTGTCTTTGTCAGATGTCCTTGAGGTCAATAACGCTCAGACACACAGTAAGAGTTTTGTCAGAATCCAATGTAAGGTTGTAGTTATTGTCGTTTCATTTTAGTTATGCTTCGTGCTAGTGCAAAGGTTAACGTCATATTCACAAACATAAAGACAGCTACTTTTTTCCTAAAAACCAAAACCCACATTTCACTGTGCGCCACATACATGCACAGAAGGACGAGGCATCGCTACAGATCTCTGAATGCTTTGACAAAGCTTTGCAATTTGATGCCTTGGGGATGACAGCAGCTTGCTAATTCCCTAAACTGCTTAATGTCAGATTATAAGTAATGAGTTGATCCAGGCTGTGCAGCATTGTGAATTATGATAACGTCCTATTTGTATGTTGTGGGAATGTAAGTATTTGCTTCACATCTTGAAACTGTAAATTATTTTGATATTCATTCAATATTGATGATAGTTAGTGTCATTATTTCAAAAGGGAGAACCCGCCTCTGAATTTACAGTTGCTGTGCTTTGTGAATTTATTTATGATGTAGGTCGGTTTTTACTTTTTTACAGTTTTTACAGTGGCGTCATCATCGGCGGAATCTCAACCAACATTCAAAAACTCTTATGTGGCTATTTTTTGTTTTCCGAACTACGTCGCCAATGGGGCAGTGCTACGTGCTGGCAATAGAAAATGTAGGGGACGGGTCATTGTTCCAAAGATCCATTGGTCCGAAAATTAGGCCTAAGTCAATTCAATACGTTTTAGCACCGCAGGCCCATAGAATGATACAAAAGGGTTAGGGTTATAACCATTTTTAAGAATTCAGGGATAGGGTTAGGGTTATAACCATTTTTAAGAATTTTCAGACCAATGGACCTTCTGACCAATGGACCTTCGGAATATTGGCTAGTCACTGAAAATGTATTAGAAGAAGCCCAGAGTGGCGAGCATAGCTCACCTAGCATTACATATCATAGCATAGTATACCTCATGTGAGGATCTGCTGTGTTATCTTGGTCTGATTCAAGCTCATCACCGGACCACACTGGCAAAATCAACCCGACAGCCTCGTTCACGTGCAGCAGAGATGGCATGATGGTGAGTCTCTAAAAGCTTCTGTATTGTTTGATTACCAATAATTCACTTTGCTATGGCCGGCATGCCCCACAGAAGTACAGTAATGCAGAAGTGAAAGCCGGCGTTTAGGGTACAAAGAGACTTTCTTTCAGTCTCACTATTATGCTTCCCCCACACGTAACAAAAATTATGCAATAGATCTTTATATTTAACGCACATGATTGCAGTGTGATTGCAGTATTTTCGCAGGCAGTAATTGCGGACAGTATGGCAGTTTGTGAGTACTTGCCATGACAAATGTAATCTCATACTTTAGCTGTCTTTTTTTCTGTTTCTTGTCTGCCTTTACTGCCGACAGGCATCGGCAGCGTGCAGCAGCTGTTGACAGCCTTGCAGTTAACAAGTGAATAGTTTGTGGTAAATCAACATTTTCTGTACATTTCCAATACTCTGCACCTGTTGTGACTCTATTGCAATGTAGAGGATTAGCTGTGATAAGCAACTTGCAGATATGTGCGCTGTGTTTATCCAAAATAAAAAGGCTTTTTTTCCCTCCTTTTTTTTTTTTTTTTTTTTT
>OMMV01204342.1:0-22342 GCA_900302635.1 Chatrabus melanurus
GGGTTGTTTGAGAACCGTGCGAGGCCATGATGAGGAGGTTGACGCATGGGTGATTAAAGGGTGAAAAAACGTGTGAGCAGACCAGTGAATGTTTGAGAACAGGGTCAGAGGTCAGACTGGGTGAAGCTGAGCACCCATACCAAATGAAAACACTGGACTGTATTAGTACAGTAAGAGTAAACTCGTGAATAACATTCAGTCATCACCTACTGCGCCCTGCGCCATATCCTGATGATTGCCACAAAACTTACAATGTGGCTTAAAGGTCAATGAGGCGACTCCCTCGTAATTCACAGTGGCTTATTATCATAAATGCTGTTTTCAGAAGGCTGTTTTCTCTGTCATCACAAGGGCCAACCATGTCAAGTAAACACAAACACGCGGCCCGCCAAGGCTAGCGTGCACAGTGCTCTGCACACATTCTGATTAATGTGTATCAGCGCCAAGCAGTGCAATCATCAATGAGTTCTTCTTGTTTTTCATTATTCATAAATCACATGAAGTAGGTGATCAAATATCTGTTTATTCACAGGTTAACTTGATGTTTTACAGGTTAAATAATGTAAAACACTGCAACAGATGACTTGGCGTATCAAATTAATTTGGTTTCTAAACAATACCTACATTAAGTTTCCAACATAGACTCTGGGCTATAAATGTGACAAATAACATGGATGCTAAACCAGAAACAAGCGGAACAAAACACAAACGTGTCTTTGTGGGTGATTTTAAGGAGATTTATGAAGCTTACTTTGGCTCCTGCCAGGAGTCAGCGTGCGTTTGTGTGTACACGCGCTCCTTCTGCTCCTTCCAGGAGTCGGAACAAGCTGCAGCCAAGTTGTCGTCGTCCCATTATGTGTACTTGCGTTCATGCATGTGTAAGTGTGTCCGAGTGTTTGCAGCATTCTGTCTCGTTGCAGGGTTTTTTTCCGTCTTCTGCAGAGTTCACCGAGTTGGCGTTGCATTAGTGTAAACTGCAGACGAGACGTGCTCAGAGTATTTCTGAAGGTACAAATGTTTTCTTTTGGGGTTTTTTTTTTGTTTGTTTTGTTTATAGATGAAAGCTGCAGCTCATTTCCGTCACTCGAGCTCAGACAGCAGTCCAGCCGATACATTTCAGGCTGGATGTATGAATACGGGCTTGAAAAAGCAAGAAGTGTTTACAGTAGTTTGATTGCACAGAATTACAAATTGCTACCAAACTCCTTCGAGCAAAAAGAGGAAAGTAAGCAATGTGTTGCAAGGAGAGCGCAGTGCCTCATGCACATTACCATATGTGCCAATTTTTAACCAGCTCTATTGCCATACGTGACACGGTCAACAAATGAGCCTGAGCTGAACAGTTTCACATTGAGTTTCAGTGTGGAATGCTAAACCTGCTGAAGGTGTTATTGTGCACGCGTGTGCAAGGCTGATTAACAGTTATTGGTGCAGCAGAGGCATTTTGAGAGCTCCCACATCATGGCACTCAGCGTAGCTAGTGCACTTCACCAAGATCTATTTGAGATTAAGCATTAGAAGAATTGAGAAAGTTATATTTAAAAAAGAAACAAAACAGAAGCGGTACAAGTGTATTTGCAGCCATGGGGAGCTCAGAGAGCGTGCGGTGGATTGTTGCGGAGCATGCCTGTCGGATCCTCGGTGTATCTACAGCAGTAGGTAAGGTCAAAAATTCAAAAAGAAAACATTTATATAAAAATGTGTCATATGTGCCACAATTTGAACACAGCTACCAAGAGATGCACACCTCTGTGATTAGATGCATTAATTAGTTGTATTATTCAGTATTAACCCTCTGAGCTCCAAGCAGTTTCTGGGCGTTTTTTTTTTGTTTGTTTGTGTCACACTTTTACACACTGTGGGCTCATTTTTCAGTCCACCTACAAGTCCTGCACCTCTATGGAAACAGGATAATCATGGAAGAAATAGCTGTAACTTAAAAATGCCTTTTTATGTGGTGTAACATAGTTAGAAAGTCATACAAGCAACACTTGCCTTAGTGGCCACCAGGACCCTTAGTGAAGCGCATACAAACAAACGGTCTACTTTACATGTGCCTGCCTGAACAAGCCCAGACATGATCCACTGAGCCTACGTTGCTAATTAAACTAATATATAAAAGAATACTGGCAAATTGTTCTGTTAAAAAATGGCAATATGGCCCAAAATAGTAGGTTGGGTCCTCGCCTGTATCTATCAGAACCCACAAATTTCAGAGCCAAATATGCAGTAGTTTTTACGGATTTACTTATGGAGGTTATGTGGAGCCACTCATTCACTGGCTCACTGACCGACTCCATTATGTTTATGCATGTTCTGCTCAAAGCAGAGAAAATCATAACAGAAGAAAAACACAAATTGATTCTTTTTGATAATTTATTTTGCAAAAAGTGGAAAAAGATGGAATTTATATATACAACATGTTTCCAAGTGCTCATGCATTTTAACAATACTGGGGGAAAATGGGGACTCCACATGCTGTACATATGCTGTAAATATGTTTCTTTTTCTGTGTTATTATCTCTCTCAACATAACTTTATTTTATTTCCTTCTGCCTAAGCTTGACATTCACTGGAGGATTGGCTGAATTTTAGTGATGTGACTCTTGATCTCAGCTGATTCCATCAAGGCTTCCCAGTTGCGCTGATTTGTGCAGAATTTTTTTGTTTTGACCAGAATCTGGATTGAACAAACAGTTTACTTTTGGTAAACAAAACATGTAGAATAAAGTGATTTTGATGAAATATCACAGACCCAACATGCTCACACCCAATCAACATTCATTTTTTTCAATCATTTCTTCTTCTTCTAATCATTATTATTATTATTATCTCAAAATGTTCTGGTTTCTATTTCAGGTTGGACCTACAACAAGCTTTGTTAAACTTGGTCATTAGTATATCTCCTTATATTAAATAAATAAACACACAAATAAATAAATGTCCTGGCTCCACTTCTTTCTGCCAGTCTTCTGTAAAATGTTTCTATTTCAGACTAGAGACAGGTTTTAGCATGTTTGGTGAAAATGCATTCTCGTAAGATGCATCTAGTAATTCAACTTAAAGTGAAATCCAATCTGAGTTTTGAATTTGTCAAACCACAGAAAAACATGTTATTAACCACCTAGCCGAATTTTAATGATTAAAAATATCGCTAAGTAGATAAAATTAGGTTTCAATATCGTGTAAAAATCAGTAGTTT
Organism: Chatrabus melanurus; assembly: GCA_900302635.1. Classification (NCBI taxonomy): domain Eukaryota; kingdom Metazoa; phylum Chordata; class Actinopteri; order Batrachoidiformes; family Batrachoididae; genus Chatrabus; species Chatrabus melanurus. Next base: position 3,203 of record OMMV01204342.1, read on the forward strand.
GTTTTCTTATAAAAAGCTTTATTGAACATGGAACATACAAACACCCGTAGAAAAGAAACAAACTTTCCATAGTAGACTACAATACACCATTTGAAAGTTAAAAAAAAGAAAAAAGAAATAAAACAAACAGTGGGAAAAGTACAACCGTTGTCTAACAAGACTCAGAGTTTGAGTGGAAAAACCAGAGATTGTGCTGTTTCTTCTTCTTCTCGGCAGTTGGCGACCAGTGTAGAAGGTGCGTTACCGCCACCTACTGCTCCGGATCAGAGATTCTAGCTCTAGCTTTATATAGGCGTATGCAAATGAAACCGCAGTGCGTAATGCAGTTCGGTTTAAGGCACCACCCAAAAAATCATGAACTCAACAGTAGTGAAACAGAAATCCAGTCTAACTCCAAAAAGAAAAAAATACGCATGGTTCAACACATTTTAACATATGATCAGCAAAGCATCTCTAACATGTATAATGTGTTTTGAAGCAAATCTCTGAATTTGCTTTTCAGACACTTTAAATGAGTTTTTTAAATCTCCTGGATCCACCTCTATATGTGGATTATGCTCAAAGTAAAATTATACATATTCCAAATACACATTCCAAAGCAGACCCAACATTTTGATCATGTGTCATGAATGCATAAAAAAAAATATATATATATATACGTATATATAGCTAAATATGCAATATTAACAAAAGAAAAATAAAACATTATCTTTTCTTTTTCTACCAACAAAAGGTCTGTTTAGTTCCAAGGTAGGCCCAACACAAAGTTTCCTGAAAATGTTAGTGATTCTGGCCAACTGTAATTTTGACTTGTTAAAAATTAAATATATGATATACAGAGTACATAAAGCCAGGATTGGTCATTTATAACTGTGCTATTAATGTTCTCTGTGCACGCAGAGACAGAATGCGGACAGCTCCCTCAGCCACATTAAAAAAATCATGGGGGAAATAACTCTAGTGTTGGGCTCCTTCAAAAAATATGAGACTCCACTTAAATTCACACAGCTGCAGACAGTGAGCATTCAGTTGGAGACATATGCCTCATATCACAGCAAACTCAAGCCTCCTGGGGTCCAGGGTTATGTGATCACAAGCTGTTAGAGATTCACACTGCCTATACACCCTGTGCATAGTTTCTAGTGTGCGTGTGTGTCTGTGGCTGTCTGCATGTGTGTCTACGTGTCTGACTGTGTGTGTGTTCTATAGGTAGCCATACATGCAGGGTGCAAATATAAGTTAATGTCCAGCAGTGCTATAAGCAGCACTAATTCCTCTATAAACTCCCATGAAAACATTTATCCCCATTGCCCTAATTTAGTCCAACTCGCTCTGCTGCAGATTCTCCATTTAATTTCTGGTAAAAGCAGAATAATTGCTTGCATGTGGTTAATGGCAATCATCACTTTTTCATGCTTACCTCTGTCATACACTGCAAGAAAAATTTTTGCCAATATATTAGACTTTTTTGTAGTTTAAAGACTTCACTACACTTACAGAGGGGTGGGCTGGGATGATGCAAATGAAGTGTCTCATCCAAGAACTCAAACAAGTAGCCTGAAGCACACACCTGGAATCGAACCTCGGTTTATATACAATTAGGTCCATGAAGGTGCAGTCACACTATGACGTTTGGGCTGACGAATATGCACGTCAGTGATTGCCAGCCTCTGCTGGCCTTCGGCAGTCTTCGGCGGCACTCGGCTGTTTTCGCTGATGAACGGCGACCGCGTCCGCATTTTTCAACATGTTTAAAATTTCTCGACGTACTTGTGGCTACGTAGGAGACTGTTTCAGACCGTAGATCGTTGCTACGTACACGTTGCGCGCGGTCCCCCTCGTTAGCCTGCAGTACCGGTGCAAACAGCCTCCAACAGCCTGAGTTACTGGTACGATCGTATTCGCTGGCTAACGTGTGGGTGTTGGTTCTCCTACCTGCTCAGAATCACTGGACAGTGGTGTGTCAAACTCCTCTCCCGAACGTTTCTACTTTGGTAACAGTCCCGCTTGTTATAATGGAGCGCTGGATGACGGCTGCCTCTGCTACAAACATGTGGTGAAAGGCTGTGATTTTCGCCACATTTCTCAATTTTTCTCTCGCTTTCACCTCGTTCACAAGCTGCTGGCCCAAACGTCATAGTGTGACTGCGCCTTAAGTCTTTGGACATTTACACAATTTTTTCCCCCGCCGAGGCAACGGGGGAAATAGAAATGGTGTTCATCCGTGCATCTGTCCGTCCGTCCGTCTGTCCATGTGTGCGTGCATGCGTGTGTCCGGGCCAAAAGAGTGCTCGCAATAACTTCCCACAGGTTGACTGCAGGATCACCAAATTTGCACCATATATGCACCTCTTGAAGATCTTTTTCAAGTTTGATGATGAGTGACCTTGTTCTAATTTTCTAGGTCACAGAGCAAAAAAACTGAAAAATACAGTATTTGCAATAACTTTCCACAGGATGGCTGCAGGGACACTAAATTTGCACCATATATACACCTCTGGATGATCTTTCTCGAGTTGCTTCATCCCAGCTCCTGGCCTTCGTCACCCTAAGTTGCAGACCCCTTGGTTTGGTGAGCGTTTACGGCATCTCAAGTGTATGTGTAGGAGTCTGCAGCGTAAATGGAGCAGCTCTGGATCAGATGTTTCTCACCTTGCCGGGCGCGAAGCTATACTAAAGTATTAAAAAAAGCATTCTCGGCTGCAAAGAGGGATTATTATTTTAACTTAATTAACAACAACAGACATAATCCAAAATTTCTATTTGATTTTGTAGCCAAACTTACTCAAACGCCATCGTCCGCAGGCTGTTTACCATTTATAGCTCAAGATTTATTGGACTGTTTCGAGAAGAAATTGAATGATATCAGGTCAAATATTTCTCAGCATACTTTAGTCATCCAAAGTGACAGTATGACTATAACAGACACTCACTCTGACGGAAAACCAACATTTGCTGATTTTGACACTATCTCGCTTAGTCTGTTGTTGCAACTTGTGGATGGTGCTAAAACCACTGTCTTTTTGATCCATTATCATCAGGTTGTTTAAGAGCCTGTGGTCTTCACTTGGACCCACTTTGTCAAAGATCATCAGAACAGCTGGTTCTTTTTCTGTTTATATTAAATCTGCAGTAGTTAAACCTGTTCTCAATAAACCCAATTTAGATCCAGGTTCATTGATAAACTACAGAGCCAATATCAAATTTACCTTTTTGCTCAAAAATTCTTGAGTTGTTTCCCAGCAGCTTGTGAACTACCTTGTTGATAATGATCTTTTTGAGTCATTGCAGTTGGCTTTTAGCGCATATCATTCTACAGAGACACTACTTAGTAAGGTGGTGAACGATCTCCTGTTGGCAATGGACTCGGATACAACCTCAGTGTTGCTCTTGTTCGATCTTAGTGCAGCGTTTGATACGATTGATCACCGTATATTGCTGGATAGGCTCAAAAACCACTTTGGTGTTACTGGTCAGGTTCTATCATGGTTGACATCATACTTATCTAACTGATACCAAAGTGTTTTGTATAGCGGCATTACTTCGAAACGTGTTCCAGTGAATTATGGGATACCACAGGGCTCTGTATTGGGTCTGTTGCTGTTTTATCTCTACATAGCACCGCTTGGACAGATATTGCGAAGTTATGGAATTGAAATGCTGATGACACCCAGCTTTACATGCTGATTAATGCTAATAATACATCTCAGATTGGGATGGGGATTTTGGAGGACTGTTTAGCGTCAGTGAAAAATTGGATGTCATGTAACTTCTTACTTCTGAATTCAGAGAAGACAGAATTGATGTCCACTGGTCCTGCAAGGCACAGATGCCAATTTGAGCAGTTAACATTAAGGTTAGATGCGTCATCCATCAGAGTAATAAAGTAAAGAATTTAGGGGTGACTTTCGATCCCACAGTCCTTTGATCTATATATTAGAGAAACTACTAAGATTGCCTTTTTTCATCTGCGTAATATCACCAGGATTTGACCTATCCTATCAATGGTGGATGCAGAACCTCTGATTCATGCTTTTGTATCATACAGAATTGATTATTATAATGTTTTGTTTTCTGGCTTGCCACGGACAAGCGCGAGGGGTCTTCAGTTGGTTCAGAATGCTGCAGCAAAAGTTTTGGCTTGGAGAAGAACGTTTGACCACATTACTCTGGCCTTGGTCTCCCTTCACTGGCTTCCTGTTCATATAAGGTCTGACTTTAAGGTATTGTTATTAACTTAGAAAATTCTTCATGGATTAGCACCCTCTTACCTGGTTGATTTGCTTACACCTTACGTACCGGCCCATGCTGTGCGCTCTCAGGATCACGGACTGCTGTGTGTTCCGAGGGTAAAGAAGAAGTCAGTGGGTCAGAAAACCTTTTCTTTTCATGCTCCCTTTCTCTGGAACCGTTTACCCATTGAGATAAGACAGTCTGATTCTGTGGACTCATTTATGTCCAGGCTAAAGCCTCATCTGTTTTCTCTCTCCTATAATCTGACATTGACTTAGTTGTGTTAAATTATGTTGTTCCTTTAGCAGCAGTGATTGTCAGGACTGTTTGGAGAGAGTCCCGGTGTTTTATACATGGTATTGTCTATATTTGTATTTGTTTACTGCATTTTATTTTAGCTGTTTTTGCATCAATCTTGCTTGTTTATTGGTTGCCAGTTACATTGTGTGTGTGTGTGTGTGTGTGTGTGTGTGTGTGTTTGACTGTTCTCTGTACCTTGTATTGTTTAGCTTAATTGTTGTAATTTTATTGTTACTATGGTGGCCAGAGTGGGTGGCCATCCAACCGAACTGGGTCCCCCTGCTCTTGTGAAGTGACTTGGGGTGACTGGTGTTGTGATTCGGCACTATACAAATAAAATTGAATTGAATTGAATTGAGTTTGATGATGAGTGACCTTGATCTAATTTTCATGGTCACAGAGCAAAAAACCTGAAAAATGCAGTACGTGCAATAATTTTCCACAGGCTAAGTGCAAGGCCACCAAATTTGCACCACTTATGCATCACATGGAGGTCTTGTTCCTGGAGGTGACTTCAACATGCCACCAGACAACCATTCTGTTACTGCACTTTATGAGAAGTACCACCTCAGGCAAGGTATCACAAAGCCAACTCACCATCATGGCAACATTCTCGACTTTTATAGTCACCTCTCTGCCCCCCCTTCATCTGCTGTCATCTGCCAACACCCCTTCCCTGTGTCTTACACAGACCACTTTTTTACATGGATCAGCACCCGGTAGTACAGGTAAGGTGCAATGTGCAGTGCTTATTATCATGATGAACTATCAAAACTAACCACCTATCATGTGCCCGGCACTTGGTCATTCAAGCACACATCCGTCATGGCTGCATGGGGTGCATGTGGACCTTCTTCTGAAGAAGGACATCTCAATCACTGAGCGATGGGGGACACAAGGCCTTCAGGCCAATATCCCATTTTTGTAACTGTGTCACTGTACAACACCATAATCGAGGTGAAATTAAACAATAAAGATGTGTGTGTGGTGCAGGCTTTCAGCTTTAATTCAAGGGGTTTAACAAAAATATAACATTCAGTTTGTGATTTATGGTCATTTTTACATGTGGTCTCTCCATTTTCAGAGACCATAAGTAATTGGATAAACTAAATATAAGCATGATTGTTAATACAAATCATGACTTTTAAAGCTATTTTTCTTTAGACAAATAGGCGATGGAGACGTGAGCATTTCCAAGTCACTGAATATATCTTGGACTTCATTTACATCCATCATTAAAATATACAAACACTGTAGTACTCTGTGGTAAATCTGTCTGAAGTAGGCAGTTCTCAAAAAGTGAGTGACCATGCAAGAAGGAGACTAGTGAGGGAAGCCACCAAGACACCCGTGACAACTCTGAAGGAGTTACAAGATTCTGTGATTGTGGTTCAGTGGTTCCACATTTTGAATTTAACCCAGGCTTTTTAACGCAATCTGCTCATTTACCAACAAGGTTGTTTTCAAAACCAAAAAGGAATTTTCCCATGGATCACAGAGTTGAACTTTTTTTTTCCTGTTACCTGGCATCCACTTTCATGTACAATACGTGGACTTTTTTTAAAAATGATCTCAGTTTAATCTGGTTGCCACTTTCCTCTCCTTATTGCAAAATCCACGAGCTGACTCTGACATCTGGTGGACAGAATCTGCTTACCAGGTATTCCTGGAATAAAGAAACTGACAAATATTATTCTGTTGTGTTTTTTTTCAGTGCTGTGTGCTGTGGGAGTGGAGACGCTACATAAGGGAGAGTTTAACAGCCTTGCCATCTACCTGCTGTAGGTTCTGCCTGAGGGCAGCTTTGTTATTGACGTGAAGCTTGTATTATACTGCAACAAGGCACTGCAGTAACTGGTGACATTCCAGAGTTATAAATAGACCAGTTGAATTTTAATATGGTAAAGAATGTGCGGCCTAAGGGAATTTTGGAAATAATTACACTGCAGTAACATCCTTCATGATCATTCATGCACACACATATTTGCAATATTCTCTTCATAAAGTGCACTGAAAATAAGAAGCATGACTTCAGGTTACACATGATCAGAATGTGTCCAAATAACACAATTTTCTTATGTGTCACAATTAGATACACAAGAAAATGATGTTATTTGGACACATTCTGAACATGTGTAACCCATGTACATATTTAGATCATGAAAGTCAACAGACTTTTTTTTCAGTGTGAGGTGGCACAACGTAGAAGGGAAACAGGTCCTTTCATTCGGATTGTTATCTCAAGGGCTCACAGCTAAAGTCTCACAGTCACAGAAAAGCTTCTCCCAAAGGGCAGCACAAATGCATACATAAAAAGACAACTTCAGAGAGAGGGCAGCACACTTAGAATGGTAGATGGTTATCAAACCACTTATACACATAATAGAAAAGTCAGCACACAGCGCAAAGTTGTTGTTTTTTTTTTCTCAAGTGTCACTGCATTGCATCAACATAAAATACTGAATATCAGTGTCAAAAAAAATTTTCAGCCTCCATACTTTTTTGGTGGTTGCCATTTTTGGCCTCCGCTCCACTTAGTCATTTGAAATCGTCACTCACCGACCTCCTGAAAAAAGGTTTAGACACAAACTTGGCAAACATATAAATATAATTATTTAAGGAGGCCAAAAACTATATAATTGGCTTACAAAAATAAAAATATTTTCATTATTATTTCCATTATTAACAGTATTGTTATTATATGAAAAAAAGTAAAATGTCTTTAAAAGTGGATCTTTATTCTGAGGGGGTTGGGGGGGCCATTCCCACCTCGCCGCTCGGCTACATGCCTGCACAGTCTCTGTAAGCAGGAAGAAAACACATGGAAAAAGTAGGTTATTTATGGTGAAAGTGCTGTGGCATGAAGTTTACATCACATACACCATATATCAGAAACACACCTGGTGTATATTTGAAGGAGAGTGATTTTGTTTCTTTTATTAAACTTTCACCGCGGGTGCGTGTCGGCACAGAAACAGCCCTGCGAGACTGAAACGGACTGCTGATGGTCTGCGTTAATAAACAGACTTGTTGCATATTTAATGCAAAGCAGTGTGTTGATGTTCTTTTTAAACATGCACTGTGCTGTGTAATCAGAGCGCAGTGAGCCCTGCACACCTTGAGACGCGCACGGATTTAGTGAATCGGGTTTCATTTATCCTATCGATCAATCAAAAAACACCTCTGCAGCCGCAGGAATGTCACTGAAATATGTTGATTTTTGACCAGATTTCGTTTGAAATGGACCTGAAAATTTACTTACCACATCGGGCAAGTTAGAGGCAGGTTCCTGTGTGGCGGTATGAATAATGTCCCGTGTGATCAGTGCCGCAGAGCCCTGTAACCGCGGGTATTCACGGTTTCGTGGACAAATCACATCCCTGTAGCCATGTGAACACGGGCCATTCTTGTGTTTGATACAAGAATCGGCTGCCGTCTGATCATTGCGCTGCGAAATCGGCTGGCAAGCGCAAAAATCAGCCGCATTTATGATGAACGGGCCCCAATCGGCCTCCGTACAAAGTACGAGCTGTACGAGACTTTTTAACGCTATGCCGAATATATTGAAAACTAACTCTAACCAGGTTGCTAAAAGTTGAAAATCCAGGTGCTGTTGTGGTGATCCCTGCACATTGGGCACTTCCCGACTTTGCAAAACAGTTGTGGCATTACATAATTCATGACTATTTTGTGACAACTCCTCCATCACGCTTGTTGATGAGGTCAGTCTCTGCTACTCTTGGTTTACCAGAAGCTAGTCATGGTGCATTGTGGGAAATTTCTGGCCGAGGAGGGTACGAGTGCCGTGCAAGCTCTTACAGCCTTACTACGAGATGTTACACATTGTCAAAATTTATCACAATGGCAGCAAGAGGGTGACCATTTTTTTAAACATTTTAAACTTGCTCACGGGCAAGTAATGACAGTTTCACATAAATGCCCCTGACCTGCCCCAGGAGTCACATCAAGATTTATCACAAATTAACTTGTGACCTTATTCGTGGTCCAAATCATGAAAGTGTGAGTCATAACTGATAAAGCTATCATATTTTATATACCTTCATTAAAATGTTGATCAGTGTAATGTCCACATCACTCTGATGGATGAACCCAGTCATCACTGTGCAAAAACGAATCCAAAACCTTGCACTTTTAAGGTGGATTCTCCACTGCAGACACTGTATGTTCCGTTCAAAGACAGCAAAAATGTAGATGGGCGGGTGAGTGAGTGGGTTAGTTCATCCCAGCCAGGTTGTGTTTACAACAACTCAAAAACAATAAATGTTGTCATCTTATAACTCGTTCCCTCTGCGTGCTCCGGCTTCCTCCCACTTCCAAAGACATGCAGGTTAGGTGAATTGGTGACTCTAAATTGACCGTAGGTGTGAGTGAGAGTGTGAATGTGTTTGTCTCTCTATATGTGGCCCTGCAATGGACTGGCGGTCTGTTCAGGGTGTACCCTGCCTTTCGCCCAATGACCACTGGAATAGGCTCCTGCACCCCCCATCCATCCATCTTCAACCGCTTAATCCGATTCCGGATTAAGCGGATTAACCTGCACCCCCCGTTACCCTTAATTGGAATAAATGGGTATGTAAAATGAATGGATGAATCTTATAACTCACCAAATTAAAACCAGTATATAATGAGGAGGAACAGATTAGCTTGTGAACTTTGATGCACCAGATTAATCAAAAAATCAACCTTGTTTTGCCAATGTAATATCCCATAGAAGTGTCTTCTCCACCCTTCATGTGAGTGTCAGCGAATGACTTATGCTAGCAACTGCTTGGAACAGGATGCCCAGTATGTGGGCAAATACAGGCCAAACTACAATGCGAGGGGAAAGTAAAACCAGAATGAAAGAATAGATAGAATGTGTGGCTGAGAACGGTGCCAAAACATTTCATTGGTAGTGCAGATTAGTGATGACGAACTCGAAACACTGCTTCAAAAGGTTTTGCAAACTTTGAAATACCTGTGATTCAAATATTGCTCTAGTCGCATGAAAAGGAAGCCATCTGATGAACACTGGCACCTGCTGGACAGATTTCATATGTAAATGCTGCAGTCAGCACAGAGTCAGTATGTGCACTAGCACGTCTGTTGCTTGTGTGCAGTCTGCAGCCAACAACAGTTATTATTCTGCGTTTAATTAACTGTAACCGTAGTTCTAGTTTGAAAATTGCAAAACCGTCACAACAAGTAAATCTTTAACAAAGAAGTATTGGCTGGTTTAAGTAATGATTCACATATGTATAAAGCAACTAAAAGAAAAATTTTAAATTAGACTACTAACTTTTCAACTCATTCTCATCAAGAGGCATCAAACCCGTTAGCACTGTTGCCTCACAGCAAAAAGGTCCCAGGTTCGCTTCTGACCTGGTCCTTTCTGTGTGGAGTTTGCATGTTCTCCCCATGTTTGTGTGGGTTCCCTCGGGGTGCTCCGGCTTCCTCCCACTTCCAAAGACATGCAGGTTAGGTGAACTGGTGACTCTAAATTGACCGTACGTGTGTGAGTGAGAGTGTGCATGTGTTTGTCTGTCTATCAGTTGTCGGCCCTGCGATAGACTGGCGGTCCGTCCAGGGTGTACCCCGCCTCTCGCACAATGACCACTGGGGTAGGCTCCAGCCCCCTGTGACCCTTAATTGGAATAAGCGGGTTCAGAAAATGAATGAATGAATGATTAGATTAGGGTTACAGCGATGGTTGTAGGTTACAGTAATATGGACACTGTGGAATGCCTGTTTCTCAGCATTTCACATACAGTGACAGGATACCTTTCATGCCCTCGTGATAACGTCAAGGCAGTTGAGAAAGCTTCACTTTTTGACATTTTTAAAAGACTATTTTTTTTGCCAGTGAGATAGAGGTGTGGTTGAGAGCAGCTGTCAATCACAGTGCTCCTTGGCCTTTTACTTTCACAGTTCGAGCCAAGCTACACTTATTTTAAACTCAGCAACAAGCGAAATAATAAAGGCTGCAGATAAATTAGACGTGTCAAACAACTTTCAGAAGTGATCCTCTGAACCAGTGGTTAAGATAGATGGAGATCACACTCCACATTTTCAAAGGTGCTGTTCCATATGTAATGAGCTGCCGTTGTACACAGACATACGAGCCGACTGTCCACTTACAGTCTGGGATCAGTACTAAAAAAAACAAATAAAAACAGGTATATCTATGGTATTTTGGACTGCTTCGCAGGTTTTACAAATAGCTTCGTGTTTTTATTTTTAAATTTTTTATTTTGACTCAGTTTTTTTAAACTTAAACTTATTTTTCCTACCAGAGTGTCATCTGTTGGTATGATGGTGTTTGAGCTGGCCTTTTTCGTGGATGCACTCCTATTCACGTGTCTGCCGTGAGTACACGACACACACACGCACACACAAACATATATACACACACACACTCACATATCAATTTATATATATATATATATATATATATATATATATATATATATATATAAAAACCAGTCTGATGATGACCTCACTGGTCAGCTGATTCTTGAAGTCTTCGCAGAGAGACTTCATATTTCTTGCAATGGTTGTATGAATATTGTCATGTTGACAAATAGTATTCAGATGCTATTTACCATATTTATTCATTCATTTGACATTTACTGTTGAGGAAGCAGATGGTCTGAGTCTCAGTTGCAGGTTTCTGGCACCCCGAGGATTCACTACATCGGTTACACCAATATGTTTGTCAGAGCTTGTAAGGGTATGCATTTTTTTTTTCAATCTATGACATATGAGTGTCATTAACGGAGGGTATTAAAAGCTAAATCACTCTTTAACAAGGATATTCGCATGTGTGTATGTACTTGGGTACAATTATATACTTTTATTGTGCATAAAGTCTGAGATGGTTGGAGTTTACAACGCCTTGAGGATTCATTGTCACAATGAAATCTAATTTGTGAAATTACCCATCAGAAAGTTTTTGGAGAGTCTCCAAAGTTCCTGAAACAGAGAAATTATCATAACATGAAAGCTGCTGTGTTAGAACCTAAATCATAAACTACAAGGACATGAAGTTGAGTTGACCCATGTGGAAGAATTGTTTTTGCAGCTATAGAACTATTCTCTGGAGGATCATGTGAACTATAATTTCAGTAATATAATTTTGAATTTTATTGGAACCAACGACATGTCATCCTAAAACATGGAGATGAATTCACCTTTTTGTGTCTGGTTGTATTACAGGTAATTTACCCAAGTAAACACAGATACAATGAGGCTTGGGTTCAAATGAAAATTTAAAGTAGGCGTACAAAAAGTACAAAAAGTTCTGTTAATGTAGTAATGTGATGCAATATAAATTTAAAAAAAATGCAAGCTGATATTGAGAGACGTGTGGCTCAGTTGTGTTAGACAAGGATAGATGTGACCAAAATATTGTTGACACGTGTAGCTGAAACAAATTATTATTATCGATGATATATTGAGACCACCATCTATTCGTCTGAACAATTTGATGGCGAATAGGGTTTGAATTATGCATGGGAAATCAATTTAAATCGGTCTGTTAATAAAGCTAGGTTTTTAAGACGAGGTTTATACATATACTTGAAAATTAAGCTATTACGTGGCTTGTGTTAAAATTCTTCTTATTGCAGAGCAGGTGGCTTTGTGGGATAGGAGTTTCCAGTCTGCCTGTCTGTGTCCTTGGACAAGATGCTTCATCTGCATCGTCTCAGTCCACCCAGCTGTGTATGGGTACCAGCCTTGGCTGTGGAAGGAACCTGTGATGTACCGGTGTCCCAACTACGGGCAGTCATAGACTGTGATCGGCCTCACACTACAGTATCCGGGGACAAACAGCAGCCTGATGGGCCTCAATGCCTGATTGAAGATTTCAGTGCATTTCTTTCTTTTTAAGACAAGCCAGACTGTTGACCCCTGTGAATAAATGTGTATTGATGCCCAAACTACACTCCATTCCAGTTACAGAAGAAGTAGTAATGGATAAAGAACCAGAAGAAGACCCCTATGAATGGGCCAAAAATGAAAAAGCATCTTACCAATTGAAAATTACTTTTTGCTTTAGTTGCAAGTATATAGTGTATATTATATTTGACTAATTTTTTTTGTTTTGTTTTCAAAGAAAATTTGCAGCACCTCCACTGCTGTCGATGAGAAAAACCACTGGATATCTGAAGAGATTCTGTCACCTCCTTTGAGCCTGAGCTGCTTGGTCAATGTTACAACCAATTTGTAGTTCTAAAGATACAAACATTGTTTTAATTCCAATATACCGCATAAAATACTCGCGTCATCAGCATATTTGTTGACATATTTAGCTGTGTATTTTTGAATGAAGCTCTGGTTTTCAAACAGTTTAGATTACCGTCACTGTAGCATGGTGATGTAATTGTTAACTGTTTCTTGCCACCATTTTCATTTTGTTGTTGTTCCAGTAAAATGTTTAGTTCCTCTTTGTACTGCTCACACAGTTGTGCTTCCCTTATCGTTAGATCTGCACAGCGAATGCTTAAACGGAACATAGGGCATGCGTGATGTCGCACAGTTAACGGCTATTATGTTTGTAGCTTCTGGCTGTCCGACTATTGTTCAGACTTCTTGTCTGGTTTGTTACACACTAGCAGTCATATGATTTACCATCACACTGTATTTTCCCATTCTGTGTAGGGTTGTATGTATCACATGCCCAGTTTGAAGACGCACTCCCCGCTGTGAGCTGGATGTGCAAGTTGTAGTTTCAGTAAAAGTTATGGAATCTTCCAATGATGCAATATGATGTGTTGGTATAATACAGATAAGGCAACTTGAATGTTCTTCTTTTACTCACACATACTTGATAATCTAAAAACATAATACAAATCTTTGATCCTGATCACTCATCTTTGATCCTCACCTCAGATCCTGATGACTGAATTGTGATCCATTCCTTTCAAATGGTGTATTGTTGTCGACTATAGAATGATTTTTTTCGTCTAGCTGAGTGTTTGTATGTTCCGTGTTGTTCAATAAAGCTTTTTTAAAAAACAAAAACGTGCTCCCACACCCTCCCCCTGCCCATGCCATTGGGGTGTGGTTTCAGTGCCTTGAGCCAAGCACGCCCCTACCGTCAGACAGCAGAGACGGAGGGAAAACTGCTAATTTTTATATGATTTTGAAACCTAATTTTATATACTTATCGATATTTTTAATCATTAAAATTCAGCTAGGTGGTCAATAACATGTTTTTCTGTGGTTTGATCATTTCAAAACAAATTGGATTTCCCTTTACAGGCACTTTAAAGAACTCTGCAGCAGGTGCGACGACCACATGCTTCCTCTTAGAGCTCTTTTCTTACATTGAGCTGATTGATTTCCGTGATCCATTGATCATCATTTCTTGCTAAAAACATGCACAGGCTGCTGTGGTTGGACCACGAGCAGCGATCCATATACTGTAGCCCAGCTTCCAGACGGAGTATTCCAGTGAGCAGATGCTGACAAAATCTAATTCAGCATTCTAGCCAGTATGGAAAACAGGCTCGTCTCTGTCCCAGTTTTGTTACTGCTGTGAAATCATTGATGAAGAAGGCTAACGCATGCTGGCTGTAGCCAGAAGCAGCTAATGCTATAGGCACCCGCTCATGCCCGTCTGCTCATATTCACTTAATGCATCACACTCAATTCAAATAAATACAATGCTACTGCACATGGAGTGTGAATGCTGGGATTTATTTTTTATCTCTGTGGAATGTAATTTTTATATAGCCATAGCAATTCTGTCTTATAAAGTGAAGATTCTGCACTCCACTGAGGAATTACTTAACTGTTCAGGAGTGCTATCACTCCCAACAGCATATAAGGAAGCATGCTATAAGGTACAACCTGTATTTTACCTGGTAGTATGCACTCGTGTTAGGATTTAATTCACCATCATGCTGCAGCAAAAATACAGGCCACTTTTTCCCAGAATTTCACTTTCTGTTTAACTTTCTGTCAACTTAATTGTAAAAAATCACAATGTCTACAGTAAAACATCGAGACGGACGGTGAAATCGGGGAGTTGTACTTTATACATTTTTTACACATTAAAATGTGTACTCATAAATGCAATAACACATTAATATGTATTTACTTTTTTTATTATTACAAATGTACTAATTTCCCATAACGGGCCGAGTAACAGCAGTGTTCCCAAGCTGCTGTCGCCTGGCCACTTTCGGAGCCCCTCCTCACCATTCAGCAAGTCAGGAAAAGTTTTGGGGTTTTTTTGGAGTCAGAGCCACCAGCGCACTTCAGAGTAACTCCAGGAAGTCAAACTCTTCTTGATATCTCAGATCATTTTTTTCTGTGCTTGGTAAGAAAACTGTATGCTGAGCTGTGTGCTGCCGTGGCCACCACGCCCACTGTGCCACTCAGAGCTGAGGAGCATGGCATGGGACATTCAACCAGAGGCGCTCGGAGTGCCTTCGGTGTTTCGACCTTCACACAGGTCACGATGGCCGCATTTCCATGTACTGAAGTCTGGCAAACTGTTCTTGATACCTCAGTTTTTTTTCTGTGCACAGTTTGAAAAATGGACTCCAAGTTGCACGCCGAGCAGCACAGTATCTCACCGTGGGACATTTGGCTGGAGTGCGCTCAAAGTTAGTATATGCGTGGCTCATGAGCTGCCCGGCTCAGCCACAACACATCTCAGCTGTTTCACATACAAATAAAGACTCACCGCCATCCTTCATTTGTGCACTCTGTGGCTGACCTGCCTTAAAGTAAATGTTCCCAGCGAAAAAAATTAATATATATTTATATAATAGCAAGGTCTAGGAATTAGTGTGTGTATGTCAGGGTGGGGGATGTGGCGCCACATCGCGATGTTGATCAGCGATGGGCGATGGAATCATCTACCTGCCCAACCCTACTCTGATGTCACTTTTATTTTTTGGTTTGTTTGGTTGAGGATTATAGTTGGAGGTTGTGATGTTTGTAACATTTTTATGCATTTCTGTTAATGTTTTTCCCCCCTCAGTGCTGCTTACAAATCAGCAGTTACTTAGGGAGTCACAGATGAGGGCTATTACATGCATTGTGAGTGAGCGCCAGCTGCAGCATTACAGCCATTTGGTACTTGATCCTGAGCATGATTCATCATGCAAGTGCCTCGTTGCTGAGTATTCCAGTAGTTAGACCAGACAAAGAAGACGGCCGTCCTGAGAGCAGCAGATAGCCACTTTCATCAGATTAGGATGGAACCAGAGTTCTGGCTGGATGTTTGCTAAGTAGTTCCTTTATTTGGTTTTGCAAAATTGACCGCAACTATATCAAGAATTAAAGGTAGCATGTTATTTGAAATCTGCCAGAGCTACGTACCTTTTACACATTCTAGGTTCTTGTAAACAGTCGCCAAAGTTTCACAATTCTGAATGTGCATGTATGTTTCATTTTGTATGTTTTATGCTTTTACAGCCAGTTTTCTTTAGACATGTCGGAGGATGGATACATTTTTTGGACTTCATTTACATTAATCATAAAGAAAAAAAAACATGGTACTGTATGAAAAATCTGTCTGGAGTGACTGTACAAGAAGGAGATGAGTGAGGGAAGCCACCAAGACAGGCATGGCAGCACTCGAGGTGTTATAGGCTTCTTTGGCTGTGATTAGAGAAACTGGGCACAGGGAAACTTTTGTCTGTTGCATGACCAGTCACAGCTTCATGGTGACTGGTCATAGACAAACACATTTGCCAACGTCGGTGTCCGCTGGCCTCCGCTGGTCTACGCTGATGAACGTCGACCATGTCGAAAAATTTTCAACATGTTTAAAATTTCTTGGTGTTTGCCGACGTACCTCTTGCTACGCTGGAGACCATTAGAGAAAGTTGATCTCCGCTACGACCAAGTTCCCTATGCTAGCTTACGCTAGCTTCCCCTAGCCTAAGTTACTGGTGCAATCGTCTACAGTGGCTAATGTTTGGGTGCTGCTTCACCCTGCCTGCTCAGAATCACTGGACAGCGGTGTGTCGACCCCTCTCCCCCACGTAGTCACGTTGGCAAAAGTCCCGCTTGTTCTAATGGCGTGCTGGCTAACGCCCACCTCCGCTGGCCTCTGCTAGCAACACATTGTGGAACGCCGAGCTGCATTAGAGGTTCTCTACCAAACTCATGTAACGTGATTTTTGCTGATGTTTGGCCAATTTTCTCCACATTGCCCTGCATTCATCAAATGCTGGGGTCAACGTTATAGTTCGATTGCGCCTTAAGCGTTTGCTTGACTGGGGTCTGTAGAGTGATTCCAGGCAGCGCAAGGAGTACTAAGAGGAACTTGGAAAAGCAGCAGAAGTTGATTCCGTCTGATTTATGTGGTAGCAATAAATAAGAGGATCTTAATTGTTCAAAGCTCTCACGAAGATTAGGCAGATGTATTGAGGCAGAAAAACAAGACATGTTAGGTAGTCATGGAAATGTGAGGCAAATCTAAAATGGGATCCAGCGAGCGTGCTCTTGGGTTTCCTGTCATTACTGTGTCAACACTGTGCTTTTTGTTAAATGTTTAATCGCATGACTCCAATAAAACAACTTGTTTTTCCTTGTATGTCCAATATAATCAATGGTTCAATTGAAGCTCTATCACAGAGGCGAACGTGGGTGATGAGGTCTGGAGGGTATTTTATAAAACAGAACTTTGCATGTGTTTGGTCCAAGAAATTATTCCGCACTGCGAATGCCAAAGCAGTTCTTATAAAAAAGTTAAAGGATCAACCATGTTGCTCCCATGAGCATTTGCACATCGTGATCGTGGCCATGCATCGATTAGGCCTTGTTTTATTATAGCCATTCATTCATGATGCCTTTTTCCCTCGCACACACACAGATGATGAGATGTTAATAGTTTCCGGGTATTAAGCCAAATTGTCTTCATTAAGGGAAGGCCTGGCTCAGGCGGCGGCTTTGAGCTACGCCACAGTTTTCAAGGACAACTCTGCTTTCTAAAGGAATACGTCAGAGTCACAACAGTGAGCAGCCTGATAGAAGTAGTGCTACTTTCTGACAAATGCTCCTGGGCACCGAGAACTTTCATACATATTCTCAAAATCATCCTTTAGCCTTCAAGATAAAAGTATTCTTGTTAGAGCAGAATACAGAAGAGCCAATATCCACCAGCTCCAACCCCTTTGATCCACAGCTTGCAGTCTACTTGCAAAGACGTTTAAAAAAAAAAAAACTCTTCGATCTGATTCTGATCCATTAGTCTGTGACTCAACACGGGGTGAAGACAAATTAAAGAAATTGTTACTTTGGCAAGCAAGACAGGTCTCGAACAGTCCCTGCAGGTTTGTTTGAGGTAGATGCTGCAAAATAATCCCAGTGGGTTGATTAAAATCAACACGGTGTGAACAGTGTACTGGAGGGGTTCCCTCTGGAAAAGCGGAATACCAAAAGTTAGCAAACGCAGTCTAGCAGTGATGTGATTACCTCAACAATTACTATAATGTGCTTCACAGCACCAATGCAAAAAAAAAAAAAAAAAGTTGGTAAAACTCATTAAAGGGGAACTCCAGTATTTTTCATCCTATTTTATTTTTGTTTTGGGGTTCATCTTTTCAAAAGATTTTAATCAGAGCAGTATTGATTTAGGTCGCAAACACTGTCACAAGCTAATTGGCTACACAATGTACAGATGAGGATGTTTTCTTCAAAATTTTCCCAAGTGCGTTTTTAACAGAACAAGGTATTTTCAACACAGCATTTCTAAACATCCTAGTTTTATTTTGGATGCTTACATTATTTGAATTTGCACACAGAAACAAAATTATTTCACAAAAACCCAAAAACTACCAGGGTCAAAATTTTTAGCCCCCTTAAGAACTGACCTTTTTGTTGAGCCAGAGCACAAACCACTGTTGTGCAATAATGTGCTTTAACTTTGTAACGCTGAAAGCTTGTAAAATCAAGTTGAAACTGAGGGTTACAAAGTTAAAGCACATCACACCACACAGCGCAGAACAAGCCTGGCAGAGGTAGGAAGCTAAAAATTTCAAAGACTCTGAAAAGAAAACTCATGAGAGATGTGTCTAAAGACCCCAGAACAACTGCCAAGACTCTAGTGAATGACTTAGCCAAGACAGGAATCACTAGAGCCCTGCACAGGAATGGACTGCGAGGTTGCAGACCAAGAAAAACTCCACTTCTGCAGAAGAGACACCTTCAAGCCAGACTGAAGTCTGCTAAAGACAACCTGGCGAAAGATTATGCACACTGGAAGTGTGTCCTTTGGTCAGATGAGACGAAACAAGAGCTCTTTGGCCATAGAGACGTATCACCCAAAGAACACTGTCCCCACAGTGAAACATGGCGGTGGGAGTATTATGCTGTGGAGATGCTTCAGTGCATCTGGAACTGGAAATCTCGTCAAGGTGGAAGGAATCATGAAGAAAGAAGGATATGTGAAGATTCTGAAAGAAAACCTCAAGCAGTCAGCAGCTAAACTGGGTCTGTGTCGTCGCTTTGTCTTCCAACACGACAACGACCCAAAACATACGTCGCTCCAGAAGAACTACCTCCAGAAGACCAAAGTGAACATTACTGACTGGCCTGCACAAAGCCCTGACTCGAATCCCATTGAAAATCTGTGGGGTGAAC
>OMMV01204370.1:0-11892 GCA_900302635.1 Chatrabus melanurus
CCCCCCCAACACCCTCAGAATAAAGATCCACTTTTGAAGACATTTTACTTTTTTTTTTTTGCACATAATATACTGTTAATAATAATAATAATGAAAAAAATTTTATTTTTGAAAGCCAATTATACAGTTTTTTGGCCTCCTTAAATATTTATATTTATATATTTCCCAAGTTTGTGTCTAAACCTTTTTACAGGAGGTCGGTGAGTGACAATATCAAATGACTAAGTGGAGCGGAGGTTGAAAATGGCAACCGGCAAAAAAGGAGGCCAAAAAACACTTTTTTTTAAAACACTATGGTGCAGATTATACAGCGCGATGTTTATCACTAAACATGCTATTAAAATCGACAAATATGTCAAAAAAACTCCGTCATTGCTTACCTGTGGACGTGTGTGTGTGGTCTTCTTCTGCGCGCTTCACAGCGACAGGACATGCCGCTGCTTCCTTCCACTGGCAGTTAATATTACCGCACCACTTCCCAAAATAGACGGGCAGGCTGTCCACACGCAGAAACGACTCCGCCGTTTTCATTTTGATCCACTGTGGAGAGCGTTTTCAAAGCGCTCCGTTTTGGGGTGGTGAAAACGGCGGATTAATGTGGATGAAAGGACAAAATGGGCAGATACCATTTTCCTGTGATAACAGAGTAGTGTGGACTAGGCCTGGGTGAAAATGCCTTCTTTGACGGCAGAGGTCAGAGAAGAATGGCCAGACCGGTTAGAGCTGATAGATAAGCACCAGTAACTCAAATAACCACTCATTATAATGATTATAACTCAAATAACCACTCATTACCACCAAGGAATGCAGATAAACATCTCTGAATGTACAACCCATCAAACCTTGAAGCAGATGAACTACAGCAGCAGAAGACCACACCGGGTGCCACTCCTGTCTAGTGGGATATTACAATGATTGTGCGTTTTATGGTAAAACCACCAAATTTTGCATTGTTTGATACCTAATAATAAAAAAAATTAGATATCATGCCAAGCTCAATTTTTTTCTTTTTTTTTTTATCAATGTAATTGTGGTTTGAATGGATTCAGCATGTAAGAAAACATAGAAAACGACATCATTTGTGCCTGTAAGACATACGGGGCAGATATGTGAAACAATTGTGCGTTTTATGCTAATAATAATCTACTTTTGGCTTCTCCCAATTTCAATTTGGGGTCGTCACAGCAGATCCCACATGAATCTGCATGTAAATTTGGCACAAGTTTTACGCCGTATGCCCTTCCAGATGCAACACCACATTACATGGAGAATGGGCAGGGGTGGCCTCAAACCGGAAACCTTCCGCACTGAAAGCGGCCGCACTAACCGCTAGGCCACCACGCTAAAAGCACCAAATTTTGCACAGACATTGTTTGATATATAATAAAAAAATTTGATATCATGCCATGCTCAATTTTCCCCTGAGGATAGTAAATAGCAAAATCCAAGATGACTGCCACGTCGTTCCGGAATATCTTCAAAATGCTCCGTCTTTATTACTATCTGTCAAACAGACACAAATGACGTGTTATCTTCTATGTTCTCTTACACGCTGAATCTATTCCAGCCACAATTACATTGATTTTAAAAAAATGAAAAAAATTGAGCTTGGCATGATATCTAATTTTTTAAATTATATATCAAACAATGTCTGTGCAAAATATGGTTCTTTTCCCACAAAACGCACAATCGTTTTGCATATCTGCCCCGCTAGTCAGCTAAGAACAGGAAACAGTGGCTACAGTGGGCACGGGCTCATTAAAATTGGACAAAGGAAGATTTAAAAACCCTCACACGCTCTGTTTTGTTGTTTTTTTTCTCCTACAGGGGACATAATACGGCGTCATACTAATACACCGCTGCAGGCGACTGATAATGATACGTGCAGGCAAGCAGAGTGTCCGTGCGTTGTGAACCCACTTATGTAAGGCGCGTCTGGGTTTTGACCTCTTTAGAAAACGACGCACACAGCGCTGGACTTTGGACCAGATTTTTGGTGGTCTAAGCTACAGACGCTTTCTTGTGATGTACGATAAGAACGCAGAAGCTTTGCGTCTGGCCACACTTCATTTTTTTAGAACAACACGCCCACATGAGCACAAGCATTGTCGTGATTTAGAGGACATGGGCGTAAAAATGACAAGTGCACCTGGTAGAAACAAGCAATGTCACTAGCTCTGCGCTGTGCGCTGGGTGGGAAATGGTGCCTTCAAAAGACAGACGCCACCAGGGATCGAACCACCAACTCTGGAGTTAAACAACAACTCGATCAGTGGGCTGAGTTGTACACCCAGATATTCCGCACAAAACCAGTACGGGAGCCTCACACATTCTGGCATCAATACAAAGTATTTACATGGTATCTTAACATAGTCAAACCCGTGTTGATTGTCTCCTCGTTTCACGTGCTGCACAGACAGACAGAGTATAAACAACCCAAATATCTCCACGTGATATCAATTAAAGCATAAACATTTATATACCAGCGTTACTCTGGAAGGAGGAAGCCGTCGGCGTCTCTGACAAATTATCTCCACATCATTTAAACAATCGCTGTCTTCCTTCTGCCCTCCAGAGAGCATCGCTGAGAGACCGACACAGACAAAGACATACATGTATATATTAGGAAATACACATTTCATTTTGTCAGCAGAAATGTGGCTTTCCTCTCCTCGTGTCATCGCCGTCAGCTGAAAGAAAGACCACAACCTCCTCGTAACCTCATTCTGGTGATTTTTTTGATTTACTTTCAGCTGAAGTCGGTGCTTGATGTTCTCGTCTGAAAGTTGCCAAAGCTTTGTTTATGAAAGCTTCTCAAAATCAGTTAGATCAACTTTCAAAATATGTGGGTGTCGAGCTTTTTGAGTTACACGACTTTCTTTTTTTTAAACTCAGTGACAGCGATATTGTTCTCTGATTTCCATACATCTGCACAGCTGTCAGCTCCATGAATGAAATATTAATATTTGTACAATTCCACCTCTCTGAGCTGTTTCTTAGCTTAACAGTATTTTCTTTGGGTAATAATTCGGTAGAATATTGTGAAATATCAGGGTCAGTACTTGCTGTTGACACTTGGACAGAACACAGAGCATGTGCCTGCGCACGTACTCCGCAGTGGATGAATGCGATGGCATGTCTTTTCCTCCAGAGCAGGCCGTACATCAGCGTGTGACCACACGGCCTGCAGCGGTACAGCGGGGCACAGCCGAGTCCTGTGCCAAGGTTAACAAGGGCTTCCTTCAGTGCCACGTAAGCACCCGCACTGCTGCACCTGTCACCGTGCACGCACCCCAAAAGACACGTGGACATGTGGTGCTCATGCACATTCCTTCCACCCGGCTTATTGCTTGTCCCCATGTTGACCTATAGAAACCCATTCCAGGGGTGAAAAACAAAAACAAATAAATAAAAACCCCTGACAAATATGGAATGATTTTTGTAAAAATACACATAAAATTTAAATGAGATTTTTTAAATTCAAAATTTGAACTTTTTACATCATAATTATGCCACACCAAGTCAGAATTATGACTTTGTAAATCATAATTGTGACAAAGAAAGTCAAAATGTCAACTTTCTAAGTCATAACGATGAGCCATTAAGTCAAATTATGACTTAGAAAGTTGTAATTATGACACAGAAACACAAAATTTACAATTCCAAAATCACAACTGTGAGTCATAATTCTGACATTGAAAGTCAATATTTCACATTTCTAAATCATCATGATGAAATACAAAGTCAAACTCATTTAGTATCAATTAATATCACATAAATATGACTTAGGAAGTCAAATTTTGACTTTTGTGAAATTTCAATTAGTAAATCATAATTATGCATTAGAAAGTCCACAATTAGTTCCTTACATTTTTACTTTGTCGTCATAATTATGAGATACAAAGCCTCATTTAGTATCAATTAATATCTCATATTTATGACTTAGGAAGTCAAAATCTTGATGTTTTGTGGAATTTTGACTTAGTAACTCATAATTATGATTCAGAAAGTCAAAATTTTGAGTTTTTAAAAATTTTGACTTTGTATGCCATAATGATGAGATAAAAGTGGAAAAAATATTGAGATGAAAAATAGATTTTATGAGAAAGTCATAATTATAAGATTTAAAAGTCTAAATTAAGTCATTTCAAAATTCCAACTTTATAATTATGAGACACTAATTCAAAATTATGAGGTTTATTTTTTTTTGCCTTTTTATCATTTCAATTTTATATGTCAAAATTATGAGAATTTTTTTAACTTTCTAAATAATCTTCACTTACTAAATAATAATTATATATGCTAATTCACAATTGTGAATTTTTACCTCATAATTATTGCCAAGAAATTTTGACTTTTTAAAAATTTTAATTAATGCATCATAAATATGCCTTAGAAAGTTAAAAACTTGACTTAAAAAATCTCAATTATGATTTAGAAAGTTAATTGTGCCTTTAAAAAAAATTTTTTTGACTTAGTATCTCAAATTTTGATTTAGAAAGTCAAAATGTTATGTTTTTGCTATTTTTAAGGGGAATTCACATCCAAACATTTCCACATATTTTAATGATGAAGGTGTTTTGTCACAATAGAATATCATGTACCTTATATGATAGTGTTTTAATAGGATAAACAGGCCTGGAGCAATATTCCTCATGTTTTCCCCACTGTTTTTATTGTGAACAGTTGATAAACTCCAAGTAACTGTGATGTTGCCTGAGAGTATCACAAAATGTTATGAGATTCATGCAGTCGTACTTATTTTATTTCAGTATTTAGGCTTCAATTCAAACTACTAAATAAGAGCAGTTAGAGTTTACAGACAGATCAGTTCTCTGCTTCTTCACTGAAATACTTGTGTTTCTCCCGAATGGAACATCACATTAGGTTGGATATTAAGACGCCTGTGGAAACATGTATTTCTGCCCACCAGATGAAATCATTCGATCCGGATTATCTAATGCAGTTTGGTCGTCATTAGTGATTTAATTTCAGGATTAGGCAAATCACCAGGGACAGAAGTCAACATGTCAAAGACAACTCATCTAAATAAATCATCTGGATCCAAATAAGACCTGACAAGTAAGCCACGTCACATTCTAGAACTTTCCAAGTGGACACACAGACATGAAACAGATTGACCTCAAAAACCTTCTTTCTGCCATCAAAGGAAGGTTCCAGTAAAACATCACCATTCATTTCTCCTAAATGTCCACAATTGTCACACATGCATTTTAGAGGCGTCTACCCTCTAAAATGCAATGATTGAATAGATGAATCAATGAATTCATCAGAGTTTATTAACATCTCTATTTACTGACATCATCATCTCACCAAATTAAAAGGACATAAAATAGGGACAAATCCTATTGCATCTGGTGAACTTTGATGCACCAGATCAATCAAAAAAGCAACATTGTTATATGTTAATATCCGACAGATTTGACCACCACCTGTTGGATGGTTAGCAGATGCTGAATTGATGAAGGATTAGTCGTAGCTTTGCTCGTCAGTCAGTGAGACAGACAGTTTCTGCAATGTAAATCAGACACAAACTGTTATTTTCTGATTTTTGTTTCAAAGTGGTTACATTCTAAAACTCAAATAACATGATCATACTTCCACATCAGCCAGCAGAAAGGATTTGGTGTGAATTTAGCTGTGAAAAGAAAAAAAACACATATACACACACACACACACAACAAAAAAAAAAAAAAAAAAAAAAAAACCAAGGTAGATGGTTGAGCCTGGTACATAGCGAATGTGGTCCGTGAGAGAGAGAGAGAGAGCATCATTACCTCCGCCAAGGAGGTTATGTTTTTGCCGGCGTTTGTCTGTCTGTTTGTCTGTCTGTCTGTCTGTTTGTCCACAACGTAACTCAAAAAGTTATGGACCAATTTTGATGAAATTTTCAGGATAAGTGGGAAATGGCCCAAAGATCAATCGATTAGATTTTGGTGGTGATCCGGATTATCATGTAAATCTGGGATATTAAAAAATAATTAAGATTTATTGATTGAGTTGGATATTAATCTCTACCAAAATGGTTTATGCTGGCATTATCATTGGGTTCTCAGACGTCCGTCTGCTGGAAAAGAACATCTCCACATTATGGGGGACTGAACTGCCTTGGCGGAGGTTTGCGCTCTCTGAGTGCTTTCTAGTTATACATAAATTTACTAGAAATAAAATGTTATTTTTTGATTAACAGCTGATTATTCAAATAAGACACCCTGCAGAAAGAATTCTGTAGCCAAAGCAATCTTCTCCCTTCTCTGTCTCTCTCAAACAAGGCTGTCCAATGTGGGGCCTGCGGGCCATGTTTCCATCACATTCCCTTTGTTTTGGTTCACCAAGGAAATTGACAAATTCTCTGAAAATTAATAAATTATTCTTTAGCAGATTAAACATTAGTGCACTTGTTATTTTGAAATTTTGTTTCAGATTTAGAATGTTAATTTTCTTTTAAAAATATGAATGTAATAATACATCTAATTGTATAGATGTAATCCACACAACATTTTGGCCCCTGGTCCTCCATCCATATTAATTTGTGGCCCTTCAAAGGAAAGAACTCGGGCACCTCTATTCTCAACATATGCGTTGTTTCAAAGTTACACTCAGCTTGAAATGAGCTTGTTTTCCAGTTTCTTTAATTTCCAAAGACTAGAACTGGTGGCCACCAAGGCCACTGCTGCTTGTATTAAAGAGGTCGTATTGGATATATATTTCGTAACCGAATGCAAGCCCTCTTTGGGGTATCAATGGATACCCTGACTGCAGCACTTGAGCGAGCAGTCAGGAGTGTCTGGGTTTGCGATTGTCCTGGGTCAAGACTAAGATCCGGGCTTTTACTGACTTCCTGGACTCAGCCATCAGGAGTGTATCTGTATGGGGTGAAAGTGTTGAACTTGTAGAGACGTTCACTTATCTCGGCAGTGGCATTCATGTCTCTTGGTCCTCGGCCTTTGAAATTGAGGGATGCCTGGGAAGAACTTATGGAGTCATGAGGTCACTGTACAGATTGTGTTTGACGATGCTGATACCTTTGCAGGAGAATGTAGGTCCAAGTCTTTATGGTCCTGGTCCTTCCTGTCTTACTGTATGGTTGTGAGACTTGTGTAACTAGTGACCTAAGGCAGTGACTAGATGTCTTTGGTACTTGGTCTCCTCAGAGGATCCTTGGGTACCACTGGAATGACTGTGTCAAGTGGACAGTTACTTAGGGAGACTCAGATGAGGAGTATCACTTGTATTGTGAGGGAACATCGACTACGACATTTGGGCCAAGTGGTGCGTTTCTCTATGCATGATCCAGCATGTAGGTACCTCGGGGTTGAGGAGCCCAGTGGATGGAAGGTCAAGGGGACGCCCACATTTCACCTGGCTGCAGCAAATAGATGGTTATTTTCAAGAGGTGAGCATGGACCAGTTGCTTGCTTGGGTGGTTTCCATCCAGGACCCAACGCGGTTCCATGGTGTGGTGGATGCAGCAACACATGGCACCAGCACATGCTCCCAGACCTGACCTGAATGTAAGTCGGCAGGTGTCTTAAAAACAGATATTAAAGTTTATCACCAAAAATACCCCATAAATACTGAAATGGTGCATTTTTAAAATACCCAATAATCGGGGAAGAAATTGCTATTTGCCCCTCTTGTGACCATCAGAGGATTCTGCAATCAACCAGAAATAGGGACACAGTTGTTGCGCCGAAAAAAGCTTCAACAACAGCTGTAAGCATTCAAATTGCATTTGTTTTAAATATGAGGTACTTGGTGATACAGAATGTCTTGTTTTAGTCTTTTCCTGTAATAACTGATAATTATAATAAAATAATGTCAGCATTGTTCTTTAAACTTTCTGCAACCCCCGTTTGGAAAAACCCTGACACTTGCTGTATCCCTTCCAGTCACACTTTCCCATCGGGTGCCTGAGATCGTCCGGCACATGACCCCGGACACAATGTCAAATTCCACATGGCTGAGCTACCTGGCCGAGCTATTATTGGACCACATGCCTGACAGGAGCGGGAGGAGACAAAGAGCAACTGTGGGGCTGATTAGCAAGGTGCTGGAGACGGACAAGACTGGCAGGTCTCTGACAGGACAAGCCAGATAGTTAGTGAGCGAGAGCAAGAGAGAGAGAGAGAATCAAAAACAGAGAGGAAAAGCACTCATGTGAGTGCATACTTGTATCATTAGCTGTTAAAAGTTCTCCAAACTAAAAAGCGTCTTTCTGTGTTCATCTTTACCTGTGTATGTCTCTGTCTTTTCCTTATTTACTATGTCACAAATGAAAACAGACCCACTTATATAAGCCCTGTGTGCCTTCAGCTAACCTTGCCGCAAGCATTGTAGCTCCAGTGGTCAGATCGGCTCTGGGAGCAAACTCTGGTGCCGCGTGTCGCCTCATCCACCACACCACAGAACTGCCGTGGATCCTGGATGGCAACCACCCAGGCAGACAACCAGTCCATCCCCACCTCTCAAAAGTAGCTATCTATCTGCTGTGGGAGTGTTAACCTTTTCCTGTCTTCAGCTTTGCAGGGGGGGTTAATGCATATTTTAAGCATGGGAAACTGTGCCTGTTGCCATGGATATAGAAAAGCCAATAGGGCTACCGATCCATCAAACAAAACCACTTTTATTCCACTGTCAAATTACAGTAAAGGACTTTAAAACCGAAAGCCCTCCCAGAAGTGATGTCATCTGAAAGTTGACATCATTTCATTTCATTGGATTAATAGCGGCATCACAGGGTCATAAAATGTCATGCCTTTGTTTTGAAGAACATTCAAAAATGATGACGCATTGTAAATATTCAAATGTTTAAAAAAAAAATCCTACATCTGCGTTTTAGCAAAGATCTGCTCCCAAATTTAATGGTTTCACAGGCCGGGTCCAACCTTTTCACCAAGTTTTGCGATAATGATCCAACAAGCCAAATAGACACAAAAGAATTATTACTTGATTGATGGAGATAATTAAATGACTTACACCACAGTAAGAGATAATGAAATTAATACAAAAACAAAAACAATGGTGTTTTTTGATGTTTTCGTGGCTTAGAACTTTGTTTCTTCTGCTTCTGAAGAACATAAGGACCTTTTAGAATGCTCACACAGCTCCTTGGATTTGTCTGGGCTTTAGAAAAGCCTGGGCATGTGCAGTGAGTGAATAGATAGATAGATAAATGTGTGTTAACATGATAACGCAAAAACAATAAATGCTATCATCTTGTACGTTTGCAAGTTAAAAGGGCATATAATGAGGATAAACTGATTAAAACTTTGTAAACTTTGAGCCATCTGATCAATCGAAAAAGCAAGTTTGTTTTGCTTGTGTAATATCCCATGTGCTACCTGCTGGACTCATCTGGACTTGTTGTCGGGAATAAGCTTATCATCACATGCATGCTGGAAATCAGGAGCGGGTGTGATTGAAGTTACATGAATGATCTTGTTTCTTTCATTTCCAAAGCCGAGGTCTGGTGGCCACCAAGGCCACCACTGCTTGTGCACAATTGGAATTCTTTTAGCAAATAAGCTATAGGCAATATTTTCACTGGACTTGCACATAGTTGAGCCCAGATAAATCCAGAAAAATAAAATTCTGAGATGCTTTAGGGTTCTGGAAGATAACATATTGTGAAAAGAGGATGAGGTCATCTCATAATCAGCAAAGAAACAATCCACAATGACGGCATAGTTCAGCCACACACATGTTGTGTTTGGAGAAATATGTGACGAGCCGTTTGCTCTCGTTTCCGAAAGGCCGCCGCTTCTCACAGACAAGCTCATATATTTGTAACCTCCTCTTCACGTTCAAGATCCCCCACACTTCCTACTCTTCATCTTCCTCCCAGGTCAGGGATCTTAATGCAAAAGAGGGATAAAGCCTTTCGTGGGAGGGAGAGTCAAGCGGTTTGTTGGAGAGGTCGGCCGGCTGGGTGAGAAGAAGAGGGGAGCAGAGGGAAGGCCGCCGCGGCCAAACACAACAGATGTTCAGTTGTGGACGTTTGGGTTTCAGATTCAGTGGAGTGTGAAACAACGAGATCTTAATGTGATTTACACCCAGCGTTCTCCTCGCCTCACTCTCCCCCTCTCCTCTACAGAGAGAAAAGCCTTTGTACTCCATAGTGCATTACATGCAGAATTAGTCCGCTGCATTTAACCATCATAATTATAGCCTTTAGACACAATTAGTCAGGTTCACAAGGCATTTTAATACATTTTATATATTCCAGACTCATTACATACACTATATGAACTACACTGTTTCAAGCATTTTTGTGGGATGTCCCATCTAATGGACAGACCACCTAGTGGTACTCCACCGGGAGGCCGACTCCATGTCTGTCTGTCTGTTATGATGTCCCGCCAAGTGAGCTTTCTGTCATATCTCAGCAACCACTTAAGATAGAGACTTGATGTTTGGCTCATAGGAAAGTTCTTTGGAAGGGCTTTCATGATTTGTTAATTTGGTTGCTATGGTAACAATGGTTGCTAGGGAGAATTATTTCTTTAATATCTCAGGAACTACTTATGATAGACACTTGATGTTTAGCCCATATGAAAGTTATTTTATATTGACTAAGTAATAAAAAAGGAGCGGCGGCACGGTGGTATAGTGGTTAGCACTCTTGCCTCACAGCAAAAAGATCTGGGGTTAGATTCCCACCGTGCCCAGTTCCTTTCTGTGTGGAGTTTGCATGTCTGCGTGGGTTTCCTCCGGGTACTCCAGTTTCCTCCCAATTCCAAAGACATGCATGTTTGGTGAATTGGTGACTCTAAATTGACCGTAGGTGTGAGTGCGAATGTGTTTGTCTGTTTATGTGTGGCCCTACGATGGACTGGCGACCTGTCCAGGGTGTACCCTGCCTCTCGCCCAATGATGGCCGGGATAAGCTCCAGCACCCCCCATGACCCTTGATTGGAGTAAGCGGGTATAGAAAATGAATGACTGAATAAAAAAGGATTGTTTAATTTCTGTGGAAAAAAAGGCTGATTCATGATTCTTCCATCCTGGGACATCCCACCTGCGGGGCTTTACGCACTGCTTCTAGTTTTTAATTTTAATTTTGATAATTACAGCCTACAGCTCCAAAAAGTAGAAAAACATATCTCAAAATATTAGAATATTTCATAAGATCAATACAACAAAAAGGATTTATAAGTCAGAAATGTCAAACTGCTGTAAAGTATGTTCAGTTATGCACTCTATCCTTGGTTGGTACTCCTTTTGCAGGAATTATTGCATCAGTGTGGCGTGGCATGGAGGCGATCAGCCTGTGGCACTGCTGAGGTGTTATAGAAGCCCAGGTTGCTTTGATAGCAGCCTTCAGTTTGTTTGTATTGTTGGGTCTGGTGTCTCTCATCTTCCTCTTGACAATACCCCATAGATTCTCTATGGGGTTCAGGTCAGACAAGTTGACTGGCCAATCGAGTACAGTAATATCATGGTCAGCAAACCAGTTACTAGTAGTTTTGACACTGTGGGAAAGTGCCAAGTCCT
This sequence comes from Chatrabus melanurus, assembly GCA_900302635.1. Taxonomy (NCBI): domain Eukaryota; kingdom Metazoa; phylum Chordata; class Actinopteri; order Batrachoidiformes; family Batrachoididae; genus Chatrabus; species Chatrabus melanurus. Next base: position 11,518 of record OMMV01204370.1, read on the forward strand.
GCTGGAAAAGGAAATCAGCATCTCCATAAAGCTTATCAACAGATGGAACCATGAAGTGCTCTAAAATCTCCTGGTAGACGGCTGTGTTGCCTTTGGACTTGATAAAACACAGTGGACCAACACCAGCAGATGGCATGGCACCCTAAATCATCACTGACTGTGGAAACTTCACACTGGACTTCAAGTGACTTGGCTTCTGTCCCTTTCCACTCTTTCTCCTGATTCTGGGACCTTGATTTCCAAATGAAATACAAAATTTAGTTTAATCTGAAACGAGGACTTTGAACCACTGAGCAACGGTCCAGTTCTTATCTCCTTAGCTCAGGTAAGAAGCTTCTGACATTGTCTCTGGTTCAGGAGTGGCTTGACACTAAG
>OMMV01204381.1:0-12996 GCA_900302635.1 Chatrabus melanurus
AAATAAAAATCACTAAGTAGATAAAATTAGGTTTCAAAATCATGTAAAAATGAGAAGTATCTTTCTGCTGTCTGACGGTGTGGGCGTCTTGGCTGAAGGCACTGAGACCACGCCCCAATTGCTCAACCAGTTATTTGCATCACTTTTTACCAAAATTGGAGCAACTTTAATTTTTGAGCCCTGTACAAACTAAAATTGAACTTTGTCACCATTTTTGCTGTTTTTACCCCATAACTCCATAACATTCAGTCACAGATAGTCCAAACTATACCTTTTTAGAATCTTTATGATCAGGCAAATAATATGGTATATGTTTCAACATGATTGGAGGATTTTACATTTGTCCGGACGCCATCTTGGAAAATATGACGCCATCTTGGATTTTCGAATGGATACCGTGCTTTTCTGAAAGAGTAGATTCTGAACATGACAAATTTGGTGCTTGTATCACATTTTGCACAATTTTTCTATTATCTGCCCCACCAAAACAGCTTGAAATAAAATTAGCTTATGTTCTTGTCCAGGGGCAACATTTTCACATTTTCATCATTGTGATACTTTCATATTTTTTGTTTTTGCTAATGAGATGCAGAACGTCTTAAAGTAAAAAAAAGGGCCACCAGGGACCTGCTGCTGCTGAAATGTAATTTTTCTGACTTGAACTGGAAGCTTCAACTCAGAAACGTCTTTGCTGCACTCTCTGAGTTATAATATTTTAATGTTTTATCCCACGCGGCACCTTAAGATGTGACTTGATGCAAAAACACAAAAATAGGGATCTATTTTGGTAATGGGGTGAAATGCCTTTTAGCAATGTCACAATGCTTGTTTGTGGCTCGTGTGTCCTCGTTTGTCAGCGTACCGCTGCATATATGATTTCTGCTTCCTGCTCGCGAGTGGAGAGGGATGCTGTGTGAGAAAGCAGAATGGAAGTGGGTGTGTGTATAATTATCTGCTTCAGTGCATTAGCCTTTGCAAACTGAGACACGGAGGGAGCGGAGGAGGAGGAGGAGCTAGGAGATAAAGTAGTGAGTGTCGTGGTTAAGCCCGAGCTGAAAAGACAAAGAAGAGCAATGAGAGAGAAAAAGACACTAAGAAGACGTGTGAAGCTGCTGATGGTTTTTTAAAATTTATTTTTTAAGGGGAAAAAAAAATGCATTAGTGTGCATGAAATAGTTTTGGAATCTTCTCATGATTTTCTAAGACCAACAGATAATATCCATGATGGTCTGTGTGTCACGGCTACGGTGACCTAACGAGACACCAGCAGTTAAAGTCTCTCAGAATTCACAAGTCAACCCATTTTGCAATGAAAGGCATCAGAGGGCTGGCATACCCTGCACGCCCTGAACACTGAGATATAAGTTTGTATTATGAACTATGAATAACTACTCTTTCATTTTTAATTGCTGCAGGTGTACGGGTATTTATTTTTGAAAAAAAAAAATGCAGCCCTGTACGGCCTTATTAGAACCTGTACGCTTACCGTATTTGATTTTCACTATTTCGTACAGGCTGTACGATAATTCAACCCTACACGGTGAATGTCGCGATTTATTTGGACCATAGAGAAAACACTCTCATTTTGTCGTGTGATCCCAGCAGCAGGCAGTGTGTGTGTGTGTGTGTGTGTGTGTGTGTGTGTGTTGCCAATTTAGAGACTTTTGGCCATCTCTAGCGACTAAAAGCCTTATTTAGCGACTAGCGATAAATCTGCCGACTTTTCACAACTTTGGCCAACATCAAAAGGATCGTCCGTCCCCCTCCCTGTGCCCCGTCTGCGGACTCCACTGCACATCACAAGTGGAGTGCGGGACAGACGGGGACGGGTCATGATTCCATTGGTCCGAAAATTAGGCCCGAGTTACTTTTAAGGGATCCATCTTATAAGGTATTTCATGTTTAGAATAACTGTAAAAATTTTTAAATATTGGAAAATTGTAACAAATACAAGCTTAGTATTGATAAATGTTTTGAGATAGTAAAACCCCAAATATGTAAATATTTTATTATTTTTATAGCTTTGAAGTATGCTAAAATGAGACCAAAAACATGGGAAAGGGTTTGGGTTATTTTTAACAATTTTCGGACCAGTGGGCCTTCGGACTAGTCACAGCACAGAGAGCGCTGCTCACTTAACGACTTTTTTGCCAAACCTTAGATACTCACTGTGCAGAGCTAAGCTAAGCGCAAATACAATCAATACGGCCCTTCCATTCTGACATTTCAGAATAAAAGTCCTCAATATAAATGCAGCTGACCAGCAGGAACTTGCAACAACTTTTAAGTATTTTGCTGAGAGACAATAAAATAGCTGACAATATCATACTTTTGAGGTCGGTTTTGTGGCGCACAAGATCACATATTCAGATACTTCCTTCCCTACAATGCTGACGGGTAGACAATCACCAGAAGTTTGTGATAACTTGCAGTAAATTCCTGTATGTTATATCCTATGATAGTAGGCTACTGAGTACGGATTAGGAGAATAGTTTGGCAGAATGCGAAGGTAACGTGATGATAAATATGCAAATTAGCATATGACGTCATTTAGCAACATTTAGCGACTTTAGCTACTTCCTATTGGACACAGTTGGCAACACTGGTCAGTGTGTGTGTGTGTGTGTCACTGTAACTCTGCTCAGTATCAAACTTCGCAGCTCTGCGGACGTCACAGCAGTTTAAGCACTAAACTCCATTAAAGCCTTCAACGACACTGATTTAAAAACAAAAAAAGCATTCCACATGTTTTGCAAACATTGACAAATTAATGGTTTATTTCATTGAAAAGTGTTTTTCCCCCCTCTGGCACTCTCGTCCCTGCAGCAAAAAAAGCATTGGAGGCGTGGCCTTGAGTGGAGAGAGAGTGGAGTGAGAGTTGTTTTTCCATTCAATGACATTGAAAACTGAAGTTATATTTAAAGAAGATCACACTGTTAAAATGCATTAAAAAAACCCAGTAAATGTAGTATGTTTCAAAAGTCAGTAATTTTTTTTCCACGTGATGTAATCACTATGGCTTTACCTACAAATATGCATCGCTCCGGCTCCCCCCTTAATGCCGTGCATTTTTTCTAGTTAATTCAATACAATGGGAATATATGAAATAAATATTCCAACACACATTTTCACATTACATTCACACATGCATTTACCACACACAGTCTGTGCTATTATTGAAACCATTTACTCTTATTGGTATCTGAATCATATTTCCACCCCGTATGATTATTCAACACTGTACTTTTATTATTATTATTATTTTTTTTTTTTGCAATATTCCACCCTGTACTATTATTCCATCCCGTACTGCTATTAGGAATATGAGAGTATTTTCAACAATACATGCAGTGAGCTTTGAGGACCACAAATAGTCAAAGTGAGTTGTTTTTAAAATTATATCTGACTTCAAATTATGACTTCTCTGTGACTTCATCATGAAGTCACCTATACCAATCGATCACAAATATTTTACTGATCAATATGAGCTTTTTTATCAAATCTCTAGCCACACTGGTAGCAGAGATATTATGGAAAACACGTTTTTTCAGCTACGTTTTGCCTAACCTTGACCTTTGACCAATCTGTTCCAAATGTTAATCGCGTGGAGACACTAACCCAAGTAATATTTTCACCAAGTTTGGTGAAAATCCATCCGGCTGTTTTTTTAAAAAGTTTTTTTGTTTTTAGTTATTTTGCTCACACACAGACACACAGGAGCGATTAAAATACCCTGCTCATGCGGCGGCGCTCAGAGTAAGCGGCACTTGGGTCAAGTCTGTGCATTATTTCATACTGAGTTAAATGGGGTGTGTGTGTTTGTGCTTTAGCGTGTTTCACTTCTGTGCTATGGGGTACTTTTGTTTACAAACTTTATTTTATCCTTAATACCCAGGGCCCTATCTGCAACGCAAGTGCAACACAAATGTCATTGCTAATTTCCAACCAAGACAGTTGTCATTTTCACACCCAGCACCCATGTTGTTTAAATCGGAAGTGCACTTGCACTCATTTGCGCACCCGGTCTTAATATGAGGCGTGGGCAGGTGTAATGTTGGTGCATTGCTATCGTGAGGCAGCAGAAAGCGACTGCACCATAGACCAACAAAAACCTGGTCTAAGGTCGAGTATGGAGTTGTTCTGTTATTTATGTGGCACAATATTGCTTTTGTTAGCAACATTAAGTACGCAGAAGAATAAGCCCCTCATTGCCAGTAGACTGACCAAGTACTCACTGAGCACAAGGTCAAAAAATATTTGTGATGCATAATGACTGGACGAGAGTACTAATTGAACATAATGCTAGATCAAAAGTACTCACGAAGGATTATGATGTGATATTACCTCAGGAAGGAACCATATGGTCAGGTGGTTTTGTGATGAGATGAAAATAGTGTTATTTCTCTATCAAACATGTAAGGCGCGGGCGTTGCACTCTCTGAGTGCTCTTTCTAGTTTATTCATTTATTTGTCTGTGAATAGTTTCCTTTCTACAGTTTTTGAGAGATTAACATGAATTTTTCATGATGGGTAGGTGATCACCCAAGGATGTTCCCAATAAATTTTGGTAAGAATCTACACACTGATGATCTCACAAAACATTATCAAAAATTTAAAAAAATCCTAATCTCATATAATGGGTGAAATAAAATAAAAAAAATCATATCTTTGTTAGACTCATTGGAGTTGAATGGAATTTGGTATGTACATGTAGGATCAAACCCTCACCTGTCAGACCAAGTTTCATCTGGATCTGATCCGGATTACGGATTTGGCGGCAATTTAAATTTAACATTGGAAATCCCATTTAACATGTTCAGATGTGTACATCTCGGCGACATCTCAACAGATCAGGATGAATCTTGTCATGCTTATAGATAGAAATGTCCAACCACTACCAAAATGTAGCTGGGAGAATGCCGATTCAGTAAGCTGTCAATGGATTTGAGCTACCTCTAATAGCTCAGCACTTGACTTGATGTCAACACTTGTAGAATATTTCTAATAGTGGATTACATCATCATTATGTAATCCCTGCTGATGTCAGTATTTGTGGTTTATGTATCACTATAATGGAGAATATAAATAAATAAACAAATAAAATATCAATAAATTAGAAATTAAAGGAGGAAAAGCTCATTTATCATAGCAAAAAGATTTTAATCTCTGGTGGTTTCTTTTCAGAGTCGTAAAAATCATATATGCCAATCAAAGTTATTCTTCATCTTCACTAATTGATTTCGCAGGTGACAAATGCTAAAACCTTGCCGGAGGTCTGCGCTCTCTGAGTGCTCTTGTTTCACTTGGTATCGGTACCAAGCGCACTGATCCTGTTGTTAATCTCACGATCGAGAGAATCATCACTGGCTACGTAAATACCAAGATACTAAACAGAGTGGAGTTGGGCACGTCCTGAATGCACTTGTGCTATGCGCTTTAGACCGTACGCCGTAGATCGTTAAGATTTGGCCTCCACTGACCTGCATTAGTTTACTTTGAAGGCGGATGTCACGTCCCCTTTAATTTGAAAGATATTCGAGGTATTCATCTGTAATTCTTCACTCTCTGTGAATTTGATCTCTCAAATGGAGCGTTTTTGTTGACCTTTTGTGAAAATACACCAATGGGTTGTTCATGTAATTGGGATCAAAGATCAAAGAAGGATTTTTTTTTTCTTTTCATGATCCCTGAGTAATGCAAACTAAAGTTTTGTTCTCTGGCCTTAGTGAGCAGTGGGTTATATTTTGTTGTTTTTGGCCATTACCTCATCGGCGCTTCCGTTTCTGACAAAGTGTTCTGGTGCAGCTTTACAGAAAGTCGTATCTTGCAAATGATTGGGCATCCATCCTAAGACCATCGAACCAGCAGCTCCCGAGTTCTGACGCAATGTCCACAAAGCAGGTATGGGCAGGTGCTGCGGGTTTTAGTTGGGTCAGTCGGGGTTGTGCAATTGTTCTGTGAGAAGTCGCTGAAAGGAGCGCATTAAGCGAAGTCATTTACGAAGCACATCTGTATGCGGTGCCGCAAAACATGCAATTTAAATCCAATTACATGGACTACAAAGGCAGCATTTTAACCGCATGCTAACTACATAACCTGCTGCGCACTTAAATGAGACGATCCAGAACAGCCGCTTTACCCAACATAAACACAGACAGAACCCCTGCAGCTGATCAGAGCGATGCTTCTCCTCGCTTTGGGCACATCAGAGAGATCTGAAGAGAGCGAGAGAAAAAAAATCAATCCAGTATTCCTTATTCATATCATTGCAGCAGATGGGCTGTGCAGCTCCTGATATATTTATGGACATCTGCATCATGTTGACGGACAGTCAGCACTGATGTAAACCAGTAATGAAGCATCCAATCAAAGCAACACGTGATTGTTATTCAGCGTGCATGTGGTGGAGCCTGGTCGGCAAGCGCGGCCCGTAGCCTGCGGCGGAAGATAGCACCATTCAGCACAGATGAAATGAGAAAAAATAAAATAAAAACGGCCTGGAGATAAAATTGTGCGCCCGTTGTTCACAGAAATGGCTTTCGCCGCCAAAATGAGGCTAGGAGAAGAAAAGCACGCCGAAGAAAAGACTTACAGTGCCGAAGCGCCATTATCACCGTTACCTGTGAATGCAGCAGTGCGATGGCTTATGTTTATCTCTAATGAGATAAATAATGTCACTATTTGTCCTCAGCCGAGCTGCCGAGCTCGGAGAAATGAGAATTCGGAAGTTAGAGGGGAGTGCAGCCGAATAGGCGACATGCACATAAATGAATCTGGAAATCCCCATGTGGTGCGATTACAGGTGATGCATGAGGTTGCATGAAAAACAAACAAACAAACAAAAAAAATTGGTTTTATTTATTTTTATTAAAATTTTGCCCCATGCAAATGTGGTCATGCAAAATCTTATAAAAACTGATTTTGTTTTCATTTAATGCCTAACGAGTAAATATAACGTTAGTTTAACAATGGTGTGAAATTGGCTTCACCACTACTTCCTCTGCAGGCAGCTTAATTTTTAATGTTTAATTACTCTTCAGTTCGTCCAGCGGCTAAGACCAAAAAATATGGCAGTATATTTCACTTCTTGGAGAAATTATGAAACTTGGCACACAGATGGGGCAACCCAATAGGAACATTTTTTGATTAGGACCCAACTCAGAAATGCCCCCTGGTGGCCGCCATCTTACAAGGCAAATCTCCAACGCACCTCACTATGTGCCTGTGACAGATAGTGCTATGAAAACCAAATCAAGAACCAAATAAAAGACTGTGTGAAAATCACATGGTGTGGTTTGACAAGTAATTAACATTGTGGTACAAGCAGTTCAACAGATGGTGGCCATTTTGAATTCCAATATGGCAGATATCTCACTGAACCTCAAAAGAGGGGTTATCAGCTGAATTCAGATTTCTATCTGATTTGGTGTAGAAGTTATAAGAAAATATGTCTGACATGGCCACATGACATGTGGCCATGTAGCCATGGGTGGTAGACATGGCCACCCAGCTCAGTTGGGTGGCCATGCACTCTGGCCACCAAAATAACAATAAAATTACAACCAATAAGATAACAGTACAAACCAAACAATACAAATGACGGCCAATCGACAAGCTAAATGGATGTAAAAACAACAAAAATAAAGTGCAATTATAAAGGATTGTAAAGGGTTGTAGATGTTTACTACTAATGGAACCATCTTTATGGACAGTGTTAATGTAGCTGCACGTTTTAGGTGGAAGCAAGATTCCGTGATTCATAATTCATACTGTTGCACTGTAAACACGAGGGAACGGAAATGGTGCAGCAAATTAATGTGTGAGAGAGAATGTAAAAATTTGTGAGGACATGAATGGAATTTTTTTTAAAACATGTGACTCTTAGAGTTTCTCCACAATTTGATTTTTGACTGAAAAAAAAAAAGACTAAAAATGAAACAACGACAATAGAAGGACTGAAGTGAGACATGTAATGGCTCATACAGAATGCAGCGTGTAGTTCTGTTCTCCCACAGCTCCTGTGACCTTTCTGTGGTAGTGCAGCCAGCCAGGGAGAAACGAGAGGGCCAATTTAATGTCAGGTACAAGGCCGGGAAAACACAATTAGCTGGCGGAAGACCTCCCACCCTGAACAAACCCTTGTTTCTTGACAGGTGCGCACATCGTCACACCTCCACAGCCACCTCCGTTTCCCCTCCACATGGGAAAGTCCTCACCTTTAGCGCTGATCTACCACATGTAGATGGCGCATTGCAGGCGGTAGTCATGCATGTCATTACACCCTGTGTGGGGGTTTTAATTCGCCTGTGGATCTTTTCCCCGACAGTCGAGAGAAAGCCTGGTCCCCCGTGGGCTGCAGTGTTTTTGCAGAGGAAGAACATGCATTTTTAAAAACTCGACTGCCGTCCTCAGCCGTTCCTGCTGATTAGCCAGGCATTATCGGAGCCCCAGGACAAAATCTCTGAAGAAGGGGTAGAGGAGGGTGCAGGCCCAGGGTGGAGTTTTATAAGAAGAAATCCTCTTTTTATAACATTTTGATGAGTATTTCGAGCAGGATACATGCATGTTCAGGGGCCTTTGGCAAATCCTTCAGACTGTGAACTGGAGAATAAAGCATGCGGAGGAAGCCAACGAATGAAATCACTCAGAATTCACTATGGTAACGTTACAGTTGAACCCACAATGTGCATTCAATAAGAGTGTATTATATGATACTGGCTCCCAGCAAGTAAGAAATTTTAAAGCATTTGTAACTAAAGTGTTTGACTCAGTTAATCGGGCTGCTTTGAGAGTTTTGACCTCTACACAAGTGCTGTAGGTGCTGAGAGTCTGACTGATTCCCAGCGAATTCTGGTAAGGTTAGACCTTAATTTAATTAAATTCAATTTATTTATTTTATATAGTGCCAAATCACAACATAGTTGCCCCAAGGCGCTTCACTTACCCTTGTGAAGCACCTTGGGGTGACTATGTTGTGATTTGGCACTATATAAAATAAATAAATTGAATTGAATTAAATTAAGGTCTAACCTTACCCACCCCCTGAGCAAGCACAATGGCAACAGTGGTGAGGAAAAGCTCCCTGGATGTTTTAGGAAGAAACCTCAAGCAGACCAGACTCAGAGGGGTGACCATCTGCTACGGCCATACTACCAATGACAACAAATGAGTAAGACAAAGTACAACAGTAAAATTGTCAAACATGCACAGACAGGAGTAGTCAAAGGCCATGATCCCAAGCAGTCCAGCAGTTATGTCGCCCGAATGCAACCATGTGGTAGGAGCTGGAGCTCATGACGCGAAACTCAGCCGGGACACTGCAGAGGGGATCCACACTCAGACAGACAGTTGGGGCCATCACAGAGTCCATCTTCAGCTGCATCATCATCCTCAGCACCTCGGGCAAAGGGCAGAACAAAGATACATCAGCCGGCATGACCAACACACACAAGTAACATTTTAAAACAGAATAGCAGACAGGATGCTAATGTGGTCGCCAGCAACTTATTGGTACCTTACCCAACATTCCCAGAATTTAGATGCTGTGAGACTGTGTCCAGCTCTGCTGGAAGCAGCAACGTAAATTGTTGGTTGGAGGGGAGAAGTATTTTACTTTAACCAATCAATCAATTATGGTGCCTAACCTGTCTGATCCTTGCATGCACTGGATGTTGGGTAAAGTTGTGGAGTCCACTGACTTGGTGTCTTTGTTGGTGAGAAAAGGTTTACTGATCTTGTCTTTGCAGACGGTTCTGTGTTCTTTGTGGAATCATTGGATGTCCTGGTTGCAGCACTTGAGACGCTGAGTGAGGAGACAGTGTGTCTGGGTTTGCAACTGGCCTGAATCATGACTGCGATCCAGATTTTCAGTGGCTTCCTGTTCTCAGCTGTCAGTAGGTGTCTCTGATACATTTAGGAAGTGCTTTTGGAGTCATGATGTCACTGGACAGAGGGTTGTGGTGATGCCAATATCTTTGCATAAGGATGACGGTGAAAGTCTTTGGAGTCCTGATCCTTCATGTCTCACTGTACGGTTGTGAGACCTACATGCCTACGAATGACCTAATATGACACCTGGGTGCCTTTGGTACCAGGTCTCTCCGGAGAATCCTGTGGCATTGCTGGAATGATTTTGTGTCAAATGAGCAGCTACTAAGGGACATCCGGGTGAGGTGTACTACTCAAAAGCAGTCCTGTCACATGGTGGCTACGGGAACATGCAGCATCAATGCACATCGGACAGAATCAGGACAAAAATATATTTCACGTTTGACGAACAAGTAGCATTGATCTTGGTGGCAACCAGACCTCGGATTTGGAAATGGAAAAAAAAAGCAAAACCTTCACAAACAAGCTTACTTGAAGTTAGATGGAACTTCAAAACTACAGATATGTTGAGAATCTTGAGATGCTCAAAGCACTTGGACCTTGTCCAAGGGACCTTCGTGATTTTCCTGTCTGATGGGGAATCAAACAGAAAAACCTCTGGTCACAAGCAAGAAGTCTGCTTCACCTACATTCATACAAAATCCTTTCATAAATTCATACAAAAGCCATAGATTTGTGTGGATTTGTTACTATACTAGCGCGTTGACTACCCGTCAACTACGTGATGGAAGGAAAACTCTTTGATTGACACATGATATGATATAAAGACAACAACAGTTTTATTATTTCTACACCAGAGCCTCTTTGTGTTCTACATTTCAGGTTGTAGCTTCTTTCATGTCAATGAAAAGTCCTTCTGGAGACCCTGTTCTTGAGCATCCAGTATCCACATTTCATCACATTGCATCTTGACCACAAACTGTTCCCTCCCTCCCCCGAATGTTTTTTTCTGCTATTTTTCCCTTCTGTGCTTCTTTTGAGGTCCCACAGTGGAAAAACTGTTTGCTTTGTTGTCTTCTGTCAAATCCACGTGGTTGCTGAGGGGGATTCCCTGTGACAACAAATGTAAACAAAACCACGTGACCATTAGAGCCTCGCTTTCATTCATGTCACTGAAGCAAACAGGGCTTTTCCCAAAATGGTGCAAACAATGTGGCTCGCACATATTGTGTCTATTTGAGGCAGACATACATTGATTCAAACATAATGAAGACAAAGAAAGGATCTTTTTATTTGTTTGTTGATTTGGGGCGTCAAAGGCTAGAAATTCCTCAAAAATAGGGTTGACTTGCACTATCTGCATTTTTTGTTCAGCTGCTCTAAAATCACCTTCCATCACTTTCTACTCATCAAAACCAACTTCCCTGCCCTTTTTGCTGACACTTCATGCAGCAGAAGCCACACAATAGGCCTCCTACACGTACAGTAGTGCCAGCCTTGCAGTATCTGTCCTGCCTGGACAACTCAAAATAAGACAAAATTTTAGGGGTATCTCACTCTGTCTCCATGCCAAATTTGAAGGGGCTACGACCAATATTAAAGTATGTGGAGGCAGTCCCATGCTTTAGAATAAACTTCGCTTTACTTATATGATGATGATTCTTTCAGTTTTAGAATGTAACTGATATGAAACGAGAAGCGGCTTACTTCTCTGATTTAGCACATTTCTGTGCAGAAATGGTCTGTCCACACCTGCTCCTAATCCATCATCAATCCAGCATCCATTATCCATCCAGCAGGTGGCAGACATGTCTATGAGATATTACACACACAAAACAAAGCTGCTTTTTGGATTGATTTGGTGCATCAAAGTTCAGCTCAATAAGATGATAGCATGACCTGTTTTTGAGTTACGTTAAACTGGAGGGGGTGGACTCTGTCTAAATATCTACTGTACTACATTTTACAGGGTACCTTTCCTTTTCAAAGCCTAGGAATATTCTCCAAATGGGAGCCTTGGATCTTTCAGCTGGCTGTGCAGAGAGTCTGAACCAGACAAGGTGAAGCTGCTTTTAGGTTATGATGCTGCTCATGGATGGAAGACAACATATTCAGTTAATTCCACATACATTTCTTCAACATCCTTTCTATATCCTTATAAAGAAAGTCTTTACCTAACCCAGGTTAAAATGGTTTGTCATATTTACATTGGAAAAAAGGAACCTTGCCATCAATGTAATCATGCTCACGAAAGAGTAATTTATTTTCCAATTCATTGCAAATAAAGTCTTTATCTATTCTGAAAATATTCAAGAGTTGGAGCCTCATGTGCAGCTTTAAAAACAAAGGATTTGCCGTCCACCTGTGACAAGAGCGTTTCTCCTTAGAATACCTTTTTTGTCACAAAAACACGTGGGAAGAGATTTATGTGTGCTGCCTGAGCACAGGTTAATGAGCTTATGTAAGTGTTATCAAATCAAGGCTGTGCATTATTTCGCCCACAGATTCTGGTTTTTTTTTTTGATCTAACTATTGAATACATTGTAATGCTTCCTCCTTCAGTCACTTGAAAAATGACTATAGCTTTCGGCCAGGAGATGATGTTGTCAGATGGCATCCAACTTTCATCAGGCGTTTCGACCCTGAACCACAACGCCCTCTAGTTGGCGAGTCAGCAGTGATGGCCATTCACTGCCCATCTTCTCCTGGCCCCCAGCTCATCTCCTCCCTCCTATACCAGAGCCAACAAGAGGCTCTCTCGGCTGCCTCCCCCAACCTACGCACAGCTGTCTTCCTCTCCCTTCCTGCTAATCCCAGAGCTGTGAGGGTCTTCCACACAGACTGTGCCGGGAAGCCCCTGCACCCTACCTCAACTGGGAATAGCCAGGCCTGCCAACCTTTGTCCCTGCATTGTTGGACCAGGTCCTGGTACTTGGTGGCTTTTCTCTCGAAGGCCTCGACGCATCTGTCTTCCCATGGGACAGTCAGTTCAATTACGATGATCTTCTTGGCATCCTCAGACCATATGACCGTGTCGGGCCTGGGGAAAGTGTAGTTTTCTTCCCAGGTCCACCCTCATCTCCCATGATGGTGCTGTCTGCAGGAGGCCCTTCTTGGTGTTCTTGGAGGATGGTGGTTTCTCCCCCGCCCGGATGAACTGAATGGATG
>OMMV01204415.1:0-11036 GCA_900302635.1 Chatrabus melanurus
TTCTTGTGTGATGCCTTTGTTATGAGAAACCCTTTTATAGGCCATCAATTAGGACTAAACCAGCTGATATTAATTTGCACTGATAGGGGCAGGATTGCTTTCTAAATATTGACAGATTTCAGCTGGTTTCTTGGCTTTCCATGCCGTTTTGCAGCTCCTTTTCTTCATGTGTTCAATACTTATTCCCTGTGTCATTTCACTTTATTACACATAACTTAATTTATGGACATATATGTTTTGATTTCTTTGTACGTGTGGATTACTTGGGTTGGTACCGACAACCGACAAAAATTTCATGTCAACAGCCCCATCAGAAATATATTTACTGAGAAAAATGTTGACGCGTTCAATACTTATTTTCCCTGCTGTATGTGCCCCTATTAGTATGACACAAATAAATCATCACTTTGCAGTCAGTTTTCTTTAGACAAGTCAGGGGATGGATACATGAACATTTCCACGTCGCCGAACATGTCTTGGACATCATTTACATCAATCATTAAGAAATACAAACAGTATGGTACTCTATGGTAAACCTGTGTCAAGCAAGAAATTCTCAAAAATTGAGTGACCGTGCAACAAGGAGACTAGTGAGGAAAACCACCAAGACACCCATGACAACTCTGACGAAGTTATAGGTTTCTTTGACTGTGGCTAGCCACACAAACTAAATCTCCATGGAAACGTATGTAATGTTTATGTTTGGCTGCTTTCAAGAATCTGAGTCACGGCTAACATCAGCCTGGATCACTGAAAAAATCCCATCTTAATCCACTATCTAGGTTTCGTGAAATAGCCCTAAGGTGATTGTGTTCAACTTCAGCAATGAGGATTGCTGTCTTACAGCCTCAGTGAGCTCCAGTTGATCTGCAGGCTTAGAAAGTGTTTTTCCCTGAGACCATTCATCCCATCCATCAACTGCAGCCACACCACCTTCATCATCCTGTAACATTACATCAAAACAGGTTCGCTTCAAAGGTTGCCACAGTCCCATTATACTCTACAGGTGTAATGTTCCGCATGGAGCGCATCAAATTAGGCTTGTACTGTGAAAAAGCAAAGTAATGAATGGTGTGAAGAATTATAAAATATTAAAACTGAAAAATAACACAAGGCTGCAAAATAAAATTTTATACATACTACTAGTATATTTTGCTGCACTATTTACAGATTGCATTGACTTTTAATTTGATAACTTAATTTTTTCCTTGTCTTCCAACTAGAGTTGAATTGATTATTACATCTACATATAATAATCACCTTTTTTTACATATATATGTGATGGATTAATTTATTATGGAAAAATGAAAAAAATTAACCTACTTTCATCTTTTAAATGTGACAATTTTATACCATTCTGTCTTTATAATTTGGTAATTTGCATATCTTTGTGTCTTTGGCATGTTCATTTGACATATACAATTTGAAAACAACTTTTTGACATTAATCAATTAATAATAAATGTAAATAATAATGTAAAAAAGTAGATTTACAGCAATTTGTGTTTAGAACATCTCTCTATACACTGCAGCTGTGAATCACACATTTGATGTAAAATTTCTGAACTGTTCATATATTTACAATCAAACTGTATAATTACATCCCGTGTGTACCTTTTTCTTTTGCTTCACGCCAGGTGCTTTCTCACGTTTTTCAGCCTGAAAACAAAAAGAAAGCTAACTAGATATTTGTGAGCTTAGAATAATGGAAACACTGAGATGAGACTTTGCTAGCTAGCTATAGTAGTATATATAGTATATACGATGACAGTTTACCTTTTTCGCGAACGCTGCCTTCGTGGACATTGCGCCAAGTGTGAAAAAGTGAAAAATATAATTATTTTTAAAATATTTAGCAATGCTGTGCCGTGAAAGTTTGTGTCGGTGAAGAAGGTAATTCGACACAAGCTTTTGAAGCTTTAAACAGTTCATTAACTGTGTCGAGACTTGTCTCGGGAAAAAAACCCCACTGATCTCGAACCAGTTTGCTGCTTCGTTCTGGAGGCGCTTCATGTAACTGACTATAGTGTGACAGAAAAGATGCATTTCACAATGAACAAATCCTATCGACATATGTTCAAATAAACTTACATTTTTTTCTACATTTTATAATAATAATAATAATACATTTACCTTTTAACAATGCTCAAAGACACTTTACAGAATTAAAAACAAAGAAAGCAGCAAAACAAAATAGCCATTATGACAGCACAAAGTTTACTTTTTAAGAGCAGGTTTAAAACGGTTGTCCTCCATGCTAAAATTTTTATTGTATTCGATTAATACAATGTCTATCTGTCTATGTATCTGTCTATCTGTCCTAATATTATCTGTCTGCATATTTATCTAAACATCTCAGTCTCGGAGCATGCACTGGTGCCACGATTCACCACATTCACGACATCACGGAACCGCCTTGGGGTCTGGATGGCAACCACCCAGGCAGACAACTGGTCCAGCCCCACATCGCTAAAATAACCATCGACCTGCCACAGCCAGGTAAAGCATGGGCGTCCCCTTGGCCTTTAGTAGGGGACCCTGCCATAGGATCCGTGACCAATCTTCCTGAACCAAGGTTTGAGTGCAAATATTGTTAGATAAGGTCATTAGAAAATTTTTTAGCCGGGGTACATTTTTCAAAAGTTTGGGCTAACTCCACCAGGGGTTTTAAAACAAAATGGCCACCATCGCCAAAGGAAATCCAGAATTTTCGATATCTTCACTTGTAATAGTCCTAGAACAACAAGCTATAGGTCAAAATAAATGTTTGAGGTCAAGGAATTCAAATATGACAAAAAACAGGATACTTAGTGTCCAACATGAAGTAATCAAAGATGACCTACGAAAACTTTTTTTTCCCCTCTCTATCAGATATCAGAAGAGACCTAGTGCAAAAGGCATCTAGTCGTTGCCTTAGGTCACTGGTTAGCGTCCAAGTCTCACAACCATACAGTAAGACAGGAAGCACCAGAGCCATAAAGACTTGGACATTCGTTCTCCTGCAAAGATATCGGCATCGCCCAACACCTCTGTCCAGCGACCTCATGACTCCATAAGCTCTTCACAGGCATCTGTCATTCTGCAAAGATCACTGCATCGACTGCGAAGTCAAGGTCAGTAAACCTTTCCTTGCCAACAAAAACACCTTTATCTCTGGTTTCCATAATCCTACCCAACACCCAGTCCATGCAAGCATTGAACAGTGTAAATATATAAATATATATTTAAATATCTAGTTGAGCATTTAAGTAAATATTAGATTTTCAGTTAAATATTCCCTGTGATTAGCAGCGCAAGCATAGGATTAATGAGTCAGTGAGTGCATGAGTGGGTCTGGAAAATTTCCATCAGTAACTCCATCAAAACTACTGCATATTCAGCTCTAAAATTTTGGGTTCTGAACTTCTGATCGATATAGGTGAGGACCAGTGAACCTTCTATTTTGGGCCATGTTGATATCTTTTAACATGCTCATGAAACATAAAATAAAGACAGACAGGCCTACTCAAGTTGCTTGTGAAGCCTTGCTGCTAATCATCGGTTCCTGGTGGCCACTGAACCTACTGTTGCTTGTTTAGTTAAACATGTAGCTAAATATCTAATCAAATATTTGGCTAAACTTGCAAGTAAATATTTAGTTACACATTTGTCTAAATATTTGGCGACATATTTAGGTTGACACATCCAAATATTTTGTTAAATATTTAGTTCTATGTTTAGTGAAACATTTATTTGAAGATTACAAAACCCTGTCTTTGGACTAACTCTGGAGAAGGTTCCAGTGACTGCAGGGAAAGATCAGTTGACAGCTGGGAAAAGACCGCAAGTCAGGATCCTTTTGGGGCACGTAAGATCAACAGGCCAATTATGTGTTTGGGCAGTGTGTGGGGTGGCATCTCTCTAACTTACCTATGTTTGTTTCCCAGTAGGGCCCCCAAGGGCGGTGCTGGCCTGCTGAAGTTGATGGGTGAGCTGAGGTGGTACTACTCTGGGTCCCACTGCACTGCCAAGTTAGTTTTGTTAAATGTTTAGCTAAATGTTTTCGATATTTATTGAGATACATTTAGTTCAATAATAAACGGATAAAAAAATAACTTTTCTTACATTCAATGTTAGCATGAAAGGTTACAGTTTTCAACCTAAATATTAGGAAAAAGTAAGCTTAAAAATATGTATGATGATTTTTTTTTTTGCTGTTATAATAGCTAAATATGGAAAACCTGAGCCACTGATTTGAACATGTATTAGTTTATAAATTAAATTCAGATACTTTATTTATACCTCAACTTTTTTAGGGAAATGGAGATCTTTTTTGTTAACCGATATTCATAAATATACTTCTGACAGATGGTCATTTATATTTGCTGTATCAGCATTTATGACCGAAGATGTAAACAGAAAACTAGTTGTATGTGATGGGGCTCAGATCATCACCAAAGCATACTTACAGGACAGAGGGTGTCATCAAAAACATTTTGCTGTCTTCATAACGCACATAGAGAGGATTTTTAAATAAAATACAAAAGAGCTACCCTTTTCAAACATATATTTGGCTCATTACAGTAAATTTCAAGCATGGACACTAGTGGATTTCTCATTTCATTATCAAACGAATAGGTTCTTCCTCCTTGATGAGATGATTGTTCCACTGAATATCACAGAGAGCTGAAAACAGTTCTGGTAATTCTACAAACATACCAACAAACAAACAAACAAACAAACAAACAAACAAACAAACAAACACCGGCGATCACAACCAAATGTGTGAACTGTGTGTCGAGCACTACTGCTGCTTCTCCAGCAGATGTCCTTCACAATCACGAACCTTCGACGAGTGAACCTATTTACGACACAATGGTTCAAAAAAGGTTTAAAGCTTCACAAGCTTTGCCCAGGCTCCCTAGTGTGTACAGGTTACCATGACAACCTTCTGTATCCGGTCCACAGAGCTCATCATGTAATAAGAGTTTTCACCCCACGAAGCTGTCATATGTCATATTTTGGAAAGTTTTGTTTTTTTTAAATTTGCAAATGTTAGAAAAAGTGGCAGTTTGTAAACTATCATATCGCGAGAACCCATACAAGCGCTAAAAGCCAGTCTGAAATAGTTTTATTCCTTATTAGTACGAAATAACAAACAATTCGTAAAGTCTCTTCAGTCATAGGGAACAATTCTTCATAATGTGTTAGCAGTGTGCTTAAAATGACACAAACTTTCATCGAACTAATATACATAAAATTCAGGATAGAAAAAAAGATTTCAAAATGTGATAAATAATAGCATATGTTATATTCATTTCAATTTATATTCATTATAATATAAATTGATAGCATCAAGCTATGGAATGATCATAGACTGTATAAGTACATATATCAATGATTTAAAAAAAAAGGAACAGCAAGAACAGTTTATGAGGAAAAATGAAATGATTTTTTAAAATAATGAATTTTATTTACTTTACTTTTCTTAACATTGAAATTATTGAAATTATTTTCACATGAAATTATTTTGAATTTATTACAAATGTATTTTCTGCATGGTCTGCTTATCTTGTAAATTAGTCACAAGTGAATAAGTCAATAATAATTGTATCTCACTTTGCTTTTTTGATTGATTGATTTTAACAATAAAAGTAACATGTACATAAAATATACATAAAACAAAAATTGCCGAGGATAGCTAAAGCACAAGCCATATTTCCATTGTAATTCTCAATATGCTGTGATATACCTTTGGTGATTCTTTATTATAACATTAAACAGAGAGAGAGTAGTAGTGTTTTTGTTATCTTTAAAAACGTCATTGCACATTCTCATATTAAATCAAATCACTCCATCGATAAATATATTTTATGTAAATTATAATTTATTTATTTTGTACAATTTATACACAATTTAGTTCACATATTAATTTTTATTCTATTTACAATTTTCAACGTTCTAATCTGGGCTTGGCTGTGATTGGACAGATTTGTCATGAATATTCGACAAACCCGGAAGTAGGGCGGCACTGCTGTTTTTGCTGTCGAGTCACCTCTGTGGAGGAAAATGAACTGCGATGATGATAATAATGCTCAACAACGACGGCTCCCCACGGTCTAATATTATAAACTCGGATAGTTAGACAAAAAAGGTAACCATTTATCTCCACCGCTGCGTCGTTTGGATAAGACTGCCGAAATGATGGAAGAAATCGACCGGTTCCAAGTCCCTCCGGTGAACGGAGAGACGCAGCCTCTGGTAAGGAGGAAAGAAAAAAGACAAAAACACTGTTTATGTTCATTATTCTGGAGGAGGAAAGCTGAAGTTCTTGTGGTTAACCGTGACAGCTGTACACCCAGTCTGTTGCGAAAAAACCCCCGAAAAAATTGCTTCGACTTTAAAGTGATTTATTATTATTACTACTATTATTATTTTTTGGGGTGGTTGCATCAACACCTGCAGAAACAATGGTAGCGGCTACACCTCTGTCTCCATAGAAATGACTATAAAACGAACATAAAATAGAATGCTAATAACGAAGCCGATTAAACTACACACTGGCCTTCAATCGTGATTTTTTTTTTTTTTAACTATCCACTTAAATATGCACATGTTGACATCAGAAGCTTGTGCCATAACGCACTGTTTTTTTTTTTGTTTTTTTTAACGTGTCGTCATTTGGTGACGTGTTTTCTGGGTCGGGGCTGGGCTGGATCAGCTGCGCACAAAGTCCTTTGAGGAGGATTTGTGTCCACATCAATGCCGCACACTGCAACACTGACAGTATTGCTTCCATCCATAATTTTTGGTCACAAGTTTCATATTTAAAAACAAAAGTGATCTCAACCTTCTGACAGCACTATCAGCCAGACACTGATGTTGTCTGGGCTTTGTGCTGTTTGCTTCGCGAGGTCATAAACGGCCAGGCCCCAATATTTGCCAATGATCACCATATTATCCACTTTATTCTCTTCAATTTATGTCACTGCAATTATATATATATTTTCTTTTGGCTGCTTCTTTTCACTGGGGAAGAATTTATTTCATACCGTTGAATTCTGACATTTGTCAGGAAATGTGTTTTAGCTCAGATTCAGTGCTGGCATAGACTGGGTATTGGGTGGAGTTTTGGAGCCCGGTGGCTAAGGTGCCTTTATTGGCAAGGAAAGGTTTACTGACCTTGATTTCGCAGACGATGCTGTGATCTTTGCAGAACCAATGCCTTAATTGCAGCACTTGAGAACCTGAGTGAGGAGTCAGAGTGTCTGGGGTTTACAGTTGTCCTGGATCAAG
The DNA here is from genome assembly GCA_900302635.1 of Chatrabus melanurus. Taxonomy (NCBI): domain Eukaryota; kingdom Metazoa; phylum Chordata; class Actinopteri; order Batrachoidiformes; family Batrachoididae; genus Chatrabus; species Chatrabus melanurus. The sequence continues at coordinate 7,275 of OMMV01204415.1, forward strand.
AGTAAGGTCCAAGCTTTCAATGACTTCCTGGAGATGGCCATCAGAAGTGTATCTGTATGCAGTGAAAGTAGATCGACAGATGTTTCAGAAGAGCTTTTGGAGTCTTAAGCTCCCTGCACAGAGGTGTTTGACGATGCCACTACCTTTGCAGGAAAACGAAGGTCTAAGTTTTTCGGGTCCTGGTGCTTTCTGTCTTACTGTGTGGCTGTGAGACTTGGACACTAACCAGCGACTTAAGGTGATGATTGGAAGTCTTTGTTTTAGGTCTCTTTGAAGGATCATTGGGTACTGCTGGAATGATTTTGTGTCAAACTAATGGTTACTGAGGGACACATAAATCAGGTGTACCACTTGCATTGTGAGGGACAACATTTTGGCCATGTGCTGCACATCTTTATGCACAATTCAGCACGCAGGTGCCTCAGTGTTGTGGACCCCAGCACCTGGAAAAGGCCACGGGGATGCCCATGTATCACCTAGCTGCAGCAGATAAATGGCTACTTTCAGGAGGTCGGGACGGAGCGGTTGTCTGCCTGGGTGGTTGTCAATCAGGACCCAAGGTAGTTCTGTAGTGTGATGCACAACACCAGTGCATGCTACCATACCTGACCTGACTTTCTGTTCACTTGGGGTCACTACAGTGGATCCAGTTTGTATCTGTATACTGGTTTGACACAAGTTTTACACTGGACATCCTTCCTGATGCAACTCCAGATCTGCAAGGAGAAAATTTCATTGCAGTTATATCTACATATTAATCAAGAATGATATCTGCTTGTATGTCTGTATTGGTCAGGCATTTAGGGTCCCACTTTGCTCCTGTATGACTAATGTCCTAGAAATCTGGCACAGAGCTTTACTTTGGTGTTGCCCAGTGTATACTTCAGTTTCAATGTGAACCTACCAAAATCTTAAAAGACGCTTAAGTTAAAACAGGTTTCTGGAATCCCATGTCACTCCTCAGTGAAACATCTCCTTGACATTTCCAGCTTCACCTCAGCCTAGGTCAATACGTGCCAAGGGTTTCTTCTATAAACTACTATTGCCATCCTGGGTTGGAACCAATTCTAATTTTTCAATTCCAGTTCTATTGCATACTGTAACATGCTCAACTCCAAATGCTACTAGAAATTACAAGTATTGGAAAAAAAAATCAGTTCTAAATACATAAACTCCATTATTGAACAATGACATTGCAATAAATGTATTATTATTGTTATTAAGATGTTTTCACATGCTGTTGGTTTTACTTTCACTTACATGCAGCTTGTAGTACTTTTGGTTTCAGGCTTTAATAAAAACTACACACCCTTGCTGATCTAAAAGTCTCTAATTAAAATTTGATTATATTAATAATAGCAGCAGGTGTTAGCAGGAATTGTATAGTAACATCTAAGAGCAGTTAATATTATTCATATCCTTTGATTAATTGCTTTGCAGAAGAGTATTTTTTAAAGGAATAACAGTTTTTAACATTTACAGTGTATATTGTGGGAAGATTGAAAATGCCATTTTAAAAGTGCTGACCTGAAATTGATATACTGAATTGATTAAATTAGAATTCATCAATTCCCATTCATTCATTACCAAAACATCCAGTTTAGTTCTGGTTCCAGTTTCTATTCAGCATGGAATTGACCCTCCGACCCTGTTACCATCTCAGCTTGACAATTCTAAAGTCCAGGCCTTTATCTCTACACTTCAAAGCTTCCCCAATCAGCTGTCCATTTTTAAGTGGTTCCCAGATAAGGCTTGAGTTCAAAGCAGAACTCCAGGTTCCTTTCAGGGCTTGCCTAGCTTCCAACCCTCAGGCTGACACCAACAGAACCTACTTTCTCCAGTACAGACAGACTGCGTTATTATGCAGCAGCAACTGCTTCTCCTTATGTGATCACTCTCCTCGCACATCTGATCCAGTGAGAACTCTTTGGAGTTAAATCTAATATCAGAAATACATTTGAAAGCCAAGTACAAGCTTTAGCTCACCGGTCAGTGTGTATGCTAAAAGGGGTCAAACCATAGATCTTTTCAACAAGCTAATATAAGTCAAAAGGTGTCTTCAGAATAGATTTATCACAGTGAGGTGATGCTGCCTAATGAACCCCATTTTCCGGTCTCCAAGAAACAACCCACTTCTGTGCCTATTACTTTAAATGGAAAGTGGGTGATGCTTGCTCCAGCCCATCTCCCTTCAGAGAGGGTACACGAATTGATCTCTCTCCCAGAGACCTTTCAGGGTGTTTCACAGAGCATAGAACGACTCAGCAGAGTACACTAGAGTATAGATAATGACTTCTCTGACAGATGTTATGGAAGCCTAAAACAAGCTGTTTGTGGGCTAAATATTGCTTATAGGGTAGTTATAGAACACTGTGACTTTGAGAATATTGAGCGTGAAACCCAAACCATATTTAACTGCAATAGTAGAAGTAGAGAAATTCACATCTATACAGGCCCTGAAGCCCATCAGGCCGGTGCTTAGCCCTGGATACCATAGTGTGAAGTGGATGAGAGTCTATGACTCCTCGTGGACAGGATGTCAAGCCATTACAGGTTACTTCTCCAGCCAAGGCTGGTACCCATTTACAGCTTGGTGGACTGGGACAATATAGATTAAATGTTTTATCAAAGAACTTAGACAGGTAGCCTCAAGGACACAAATGAAGTCGTACCCTGGACGACATGTTGGGAGTCCAACTCCCATCCCACAGAGCCACCTGCTCTGCTAACAGAATACACTGCATGCACAATTATTAGGCAAATTGTATTCCTGAGGATTAATTTAATTGTTGAACAAAACAGTGCTCTCAGTCAATCCAAAATGTTAATAAACTCGAACTTGAATGTTTAGGAAAAGTGAGTTTTGGCTTTCTCTGGGGAATATATATGTGTGCACAATTATTAGGCAACTGTTAATGTGCAGAATTATGCAATTAAGTGGAAAAACTAAAATTTTCTCATCTCAAGTGTTTATTTTCAGGTATTGTAGTATAACAAATAAAAAACTCAAAATGACCAAATAAACACTTCTGACATTTCAAAAATATTCAGTGACCAGTATAGCCATCCTGCTTTTCAATAACTGCCATGAGCCTTCCAGCCATGGAGTCTGTCAGTTTCTTGATCTGTTGACGTTGACCTTTTGGTGTAGCAGCAACCATAGCGTAAGTGTATTGTTTTCCCTCACTGTAAATCTCATGTTTAAGAAGTTCTCAATAGGGTTGAAGTCAGGTGAGGAAGGGGGCCATGTCATTATTCTGTCATCTTTGAGTCCTTTGTTGGCTAGCCAAGCAGTGGAGTCCATGGAAGCATGTGATGGAGCATTGTCCTGCATAAAAATCATGGCCTTCTTGAATGATGCAGACTTTTTCCTGTACCACTGCTTGAAGAAAGTATCTTCTAAAAACTGGCAGTTGGTTTGGGAGTTGATTTTAAGTCTGTCTTCAGCCCAAAAAGGTCCAACTAGCTCATCTTTAATAATATCAGGCCACACCAGTACCCCTCCTCCATTTTGCTGGCATCTGACTCAGAGTGGTGCTGTGTGTCCATGAGTGATCCACCCATGGGCCCATCCATCTGGTCCATCAAGAGTCACTCTCATTTCATCTGTCCATAAAACCTTTGAAAAATCTGTCTTCAGATATTTCTTGGCCCAATCTTGACATTTCAACTTGTGAGTCTTGTTCAGTGGTGGTCGTGTTTCAGCCTTCCTGACCTTGGCCATGTCTCTGAGCACTGAACAAATTGTACTCCTGGACACTC
>OMMV01204484.1:0-10656 GCA_900302635.1 Chatrabus melanurus
CACAGGGCGAGTAATAATATATTTATAGAAGCCCCAGATCCAGGCTTTTGTAGGATACTGAAGCCACACGGCTTGTTTTGATGGAAATAGCCATTTATTTACGTTTCAATTGCATTTTTTGATTGCAATTGCAGAAAACTCCGATCCGTGACCGGTTAGCCTATTAGCGTTAGCTTGTAATGTGATGTTATGCCAGTCTTAACGTCACATATATACATGTAACATTTCATCGGTTGAAATCTGTATCTAAATAGATGAAAAAAATTATATTACAACTTACTAATTTAGTCCACTCGGCACGTCCTTCGGGGTCTTCTAGTTCAGTTGGGAAAGTGTGTAGGACTTACGGTGGATAACATACGCCTTGTTTACATCCATGCACACGTGTACCGTTGTAGCAGCAATGAGCTGAACAATGTGCACCTGGCATACTGCTTTAACAGTGCTTAAAGCGGGATATTAAACTTTAAACAGCGAGATACAAGTAGCCTGCACACACCATAAAGCAGCTTTGTTTTCTATTCTGGGTAGCCGTGAACTTTGAACCGGAAGAGTTCACACGGTCGCCGCGCATGCGTACTGATAATGCTGATTTGGCTTATTCTGAATACATATTTGACAACATTTTTTGATTAGCACATTTTCATGTGACACACCATAATGAGTATTTGAACAAAAGAGTCTTAGTTTTACCTTCAACATGCTGTAATAAAATGGATAATAAATCACAATACATAAGTGTTATAAAATCAGACTGGAGTTCAGCATAATCTTAAAAATGCCAAATCATGCATTTGTCTCCAGTGACACATATTGGTTTGACACTGTACTGTATTGTGCCACTCCAGTACAATAGTTTTTTTTTCTTTATTTGTTAAGGTTCTTATATTATATTCTCAGCAGCCAGACACTCTTATCTTATCCAAGAACAAAACTGAATAATTCAACCTTGATCCTGAGCAGCTAAGGAACACTGGCGCCTATGGATGTCTGGACTCAGAGAAACCTGCTAATTTTCCTCTACAGAAGTTCTAAAATTAGAAAATTTTACTTTGTGCCATTTATATACTCTGATCACTGAAACAGATATATCAATAAAACAGACTTGATAAAAGAATGTGCAGTTGTCTGATATTTTTCAAACATGGTATGTTAGCACAAAGCTAACAATGTCGTAAATTAGACAAAGTCAGCTACCTGCACTACATACTGTCGGTCCTGAGGTTTTAGTGCAGCTGTAAGTCAGATATGTAGAGTTACATAACCAGGAGAGTATAACCTGTGGTGAGGTCAGTCTGGTGTTTGTGCGTGTACACACGTGCCTTTTTGGATTCCGTCTCAAAGGTGGAGGGTAACATTTCTGGAAAGAGCTTGACGAAGACGGGAAGAAGAAACTCCATGAAAGGAACAATGATGAAAACCATGAAGGGCACGAGGCGGAATAGATCTGCGCAGGTTCTCATCAGCTGAAAACAAAGAAAGCCAAAGCTAACATGTCACAAAATCAGACTGGTAACATCCATTACCCACAGTGGCATTTGGGCAAAACTAGAAACATTCAGCCCTTGAGCTAAATGTTGCAAGATCAAAGCAAGAATTGTGTACTATATGCACACAACATCTAACTTGCAACTCTAGAAAATGGCATGAAACAATCTAGATTGTTTTATTACATATCATATAGTGCCGCGGACAGTGATGGTACTTGAAGGCCAGTCACTCATTTTTATACATCAAATCTTTGCATGAATTCATTAAGAAGTAGAAATAGTTGGGTATGGTAAGAGCACATAAGGTAAACCACAATTAGACCATCTCAGATCTCTATCTTCTGACTACAGTTTCATAACATGCACACAGCACCTGTAAATAGCTGAACAGCTCAGTGGTTACACATCCTGTCAAATAATGGCCATATAACAATGACATGCACAACACTGAGTGAGTAAACAGCAGGGAGCATAAAGAATATAAACAGACAGTTTAAAAAAAAAAGATGCATGCCAGCATGTAAGCTGTGTGTTAAGCAAACAGCAGTGGAATAAATTGAAGTTTTTTAAATTTTTTTATATGTATGCAATGAATAATTTTATATTTAAACTTACTCAACCTTCCTTCCTATATGGTGCAGCTGCATAATGCTGGAAAATAAAAGTAAAATGATACTGAATGAGGCTGGACCAAGAGCAAAATGAGGCAGTAAAAACAATTCATAACATCTATAGTATTAAGATCACAAACGATGTGGTGCTTCGTCTCGTGGTTTTGGACCTACTGAAAACGAGCAATCTTTTTGATTACAACTTACCCCAGTAGTTGAGCACCACTTCTTTTTGAGCAAATTAGTTTACGTCTTTTCTAAATCACAGTTAACCGTTTGCCAAAATGCTATGTTGGTGCCATCTTGACCAACGTGCACAAGTGTGCTTGCCTTTACAGTTCGCCACTGGGGTTAGTGCCACATGCAGAACTAGAAAGCGCACTGTAGAAGAAGCAACCAAAAGTTTTAAGCCTGTTACCACAGCATCTTATTGATGTGTGCTGAAATTCTTTTTCCTGTTTTCTTATGTAAACAATCTCCTCAATTTTCTCCAATATTTTGTTGTGGTTTCAGTTCATCATGCAGCAGAGATGATGTGCTGTTATGAGTTGGCAGGGTTGCATTGACTCATAAACGCAGTCCATCTCTCTAGGATTCTGATCTGCACCTCTTTGTTGTCTATTCAACTATTCCGTCATTGTGAACACTGGACTATTGTTTAGCTACAACATTTCTGTCAATCTTGTGTTGTGCTTCTTTTCTTTTTTTTGTCACACTACAATAGCCATAGCAGATGGTCACCCCACAGAGTCTGATCTGCTTGAGGTTTCTTCCTGTAATCAGAAAATACTGAGGGAGTTTTTCCTTACTACTGTTGGTAATGTGCTTGCTCATGGGGTGTGTAAGATCTAGACCGATTGGTGAGTGAGACGAATGGCCATTCGTCTAATTTGGCTCTTGGTCTGAAATTATTCTCCAAGCAGTCTGAATCAGTATCCCCATTTGCTAATTAGTTGCTCGCCTTGATTTCATTTGCCTGCGGATTTTCGCCTGGTAGCGATCGAACAACTGTTTATTTTCGCTAACTTGTCTCTAACCAGTCTTTTTACTCGCCAAGGAGTCTTCAATAGACTGCTACCAAGTCACCCTCTGGTCTGTTTCAGTAGTCTCGTAAAATTTAATTTTTTTAAGGCACACTTCACAGCCCTTTATCAACTGTGATGACATTGGAATGTTTATATTTATTTCATATTTAGTGATTTGTGTGTCTGCCTTCGGTTTCGGCTGTTGCTGCGAGCGCACACGATAGAGAGAGCAAGAAACGAGAAAGACAGCGGTAGTCGCGCGCAAGCACATACACACAGAGAGAAGCACCAGACGCAGTGGGATGGGTTCGTCAAGAGTGGTAAACCAGTCTGAAATCAGTCGTCCGGTTCACCAAAAACTTGCCCAAATTCGTCTACCAGTCATCTAAAAATTCAGTCATCACAGCCGTCAAACAGTTGTCTGTCAATGAGATACAAGCTTTACACGTGTATAGCACTTTGAGGTAACTTGTGATTTGGCGCTGTATAAATTGCTTGATTACCCATAAATCTCTTCTGTGCAGCCATCAGAGGTGAAGCAGACATGCGACATGCAGCAGCACAGGACTAAAAAGGTTTAGTGATAACGGCCCAGAGGAAAAGTGCGCAAAAGGAGAGAAACCTGAATGACTGCTTTTACAGCCAAGTCTGTTCGAATGAAAATCAAAAAACACCAGACGTCTGTAAGAAACCAGATAGGCAAGTTGCTAGGTTTAGAAGGAAATATGGTAAAGCAGAAAGCAAGACAAATCAAACAAAGAAATAAACAAAAACCACAGATCCAAACTGCAGTTCAGAATGTTACCACAATGCAGGCTTCATAGATTAATAAGGAAAAAAAATTACATCAAAATAGCTAAATAAAAAAAATAAAAAAATTCAACATCTATCTCCTCTTACCCTCCTCCTTTCCCTCCGAGTGAGAAGTTCACCATGTAATAGTCCCCACACCATCGTGCCTGAGACCTTGATGTCAATTCCAAGTAACCGGAAGCCATTGTAGTAATGTTTCAATTCATCCACAATCCTCTGATACAAAGACTTTTTAACAATTGCCCTCTCTTGTACTGGAGAGGGGCCCGGTGTTGTGACGGTAGAAGATCCTGGAGTGGGAACTGATGGAGGTTTGGACTGGAGTGCAGGGGCTACAGTGTCCTTTTTTGCCTCTGAAGAAGGCTGGGCTGAGGCTATGGAAGCTTTTGTGCCATCCTGCTTTATATCTTGGAGCCAGACGCCTGAGCTGTGCAGTGGCCGTGCAAGTAGGGCGGAGCTGTGGTCGAGAGCAGGTGCACAGTAACAGTGGGGGTGGGCATAGCGGGAATATCTGAGTGGGACCAGTGATGAGCAGTGCCTGGAAGTGTCTATGTGGATACAAGCTTTGGAAGATAACAAGGAGCAGTTGTGCCTCTTGGATAACAAGTATGATCCTCTGTTGACATAAAGAAGAAAAGTGGATTACATTTTAATTCATGCAAAGCTTTTACACAAAAAAGCATTATGCTAATGTTGGCATGGTTAATCATTTCATCAACATTGTGTTAATCACAGGGAGTTCCAAAAGAACATCATAATTTCATGAAATGTGCATGTTTATACATCTTCTCCACAGGTCCTCTTTCCATTTCTCTTTCAGTTACATTCTGGAACTACAAATTATTCTAAGATCCTACCAAAAATAAATAAACATTAAAGTCATGGAAAAAATTCTGAGTCAAAATAACAGATTTTGTGAAGAGGAGTGACTTAGATAGGTTATGGTGATTTGTTTTTCCAGGCTTGTACAATACAGATGTGTCCTTATAAGCTGTCAAAATGAACATGTTAAACAGCAAGAATGAATCATTATTTATTAGAGTTTATGCATACTTTGTCATTCTGATATTAAGGTTGTTCATTACCAACATGTTGGCATTTAAGAAGTATTTCAAGATTGTTGTGTGACATCTGTCACACAACTCTTCTTTGCAGCCAAGTGCATGTTGGCCTCAACTAAAAATTTGTAGTTTTGGACTTAGAAGGTTTTGCAAATGAACTCTTCAAATATTCCTGCTAATACCTCAGTTTCCAGCTGAAAAAATTTAAGTCATGGGAGTAAAAAAAGATCTACATCAGGACTGCCAGTGAAAAGTAGAAATCGTCTCAGTAGTTTGGCTCTGATCTAAAACAGACTCTGTGGGGTGGACAGGAATACAAAACCATGACATCACATGCACAAATTAACTTGAGAAATAAATAAGTAAAAATCCACAAAAATCCAATTCAAAATGTTCTTGATAAGAACAGAGTCAGAGAGAGAACACACATGGACAGCTTGACGTGGCGATACATCAACATTTAACAAATGGAAGTCACAAAACAGCAGTAGATAACTGAAAACTGTTACACTCTGAACTCTGAAGATACCTGTATGATATAATAAAGTGCACTGCACCTGCAGTAAATACACACTACAAGTGTGTGCCTACAAAGTGTATGATAAACAGCAACTAATAGAAAACATGTATGCAAAAGAAAGCCAGTTTTGAATACGGTACTTGAAACACTGTCATTCACAGCTTATGTGGACCTCAGAGAGCGTTGACCTCAGACAACAGTACAATAATGATCAATACCATCATTACCTCCAATAACCAACAGAGAGCGGTCAGAATTCAGACCCATATTACAACAGTGGAAATCTTTGGATAGTTTGGATGTGGGGAGGGGGAAATAAAAAGCACTGGATCCCTCCTGGATCACATCTATGCGAGTACCAATCAGAGAGAAAGAAAAAAAGAAAAAGAAAAGATCATTTTGAAATTGAGAATTTTAAAGAAAAGAAAGAGATAAAAGGAAAATCTTTCATGGAATTTTAGAGAGATAAGCATAGAGCACGAGAGAAGCATCACCCCACAAAAATGGTCAAAAATCAGTTGAACAATTTTGGTTAAGCCCGTATCTCACGGAGCGGCGAATGCTGACGAACGTTGCGATTTTTGGGTTTTGTCAGGGTTCATAAAAGGTTGCAAAACAGTTCACAAACAGTTTTTAGGGTCGCAAATAGTCTTTGTTGTCGCACAGAAATTTTGAGCATGTCCAAAATTTCTTTGCGAATGTATATATATATATATATATTTTTTTTTGCAAACGTTTGCCAAACAGTTGTAAGCATTTGCAAACGGTTGTAAAACGTGTCGCTAAAGTTTATTTTTGGTTATACGTAGTGAACACAAGCAAAAGCTGCAGCAGCGGGTTTCTTCCTGACAGAAAAATGTCACTCATGACAGATGTGAACCCTGATTTTTGCCAACATTCATCAGAAAAGGGGCAAATCCAAAAATCGCAACGTTCGTCAGCATTCGCCGCTCCGTGAGATACTGGCTTTATGTCTTTTAGACAATCAGACTGGACAACGGAGACAGGGATCATAGAAAACACATAACCACTGACCCTCCTCTAAAAGCCGGTTGGTGGTAACAATTATTGCACATCCATCTCTCCGGGGAGAAAGGGCATTGATTGTTGAGGATAGCATCAAGCCCAATGAGACACTCTCATACTTAGAAAATATAATTAAACTGAATGATGTGTTCTTTGCCATTAGCCCAGCGCCTGACTGTAATTTAAGCTGGTGAGCAACATCAGACTAAATAATCATAATGACTATGGGTGCTGCTATGTAAACAGCCAGCTTTCTCTTTCTCCAGAGCATTATTTACCATAACAGACTTGTCGTCGGTAAACTTTAGGTGGAGAAACACTGATATTCTGTGGGTTAGATTACAGCCTTCTGCAATCCAGTTCCTGTTTTTATAACAGTCCTTACTTACCTTGATCTTGTAACTGCAAAGACCACCTGATGACTGAATACTGCCATTACAAAAACAGGTGAAGCGTTTCTGTAAATACACACACAAATGAAAATACCACGTAAGCGTCTGTTTACATTTTCAAAATATCTTCTATCACCTTACTTTGCGAGAAAATTAAGAGTTCGACCCGTTTCCCTAAAAGCCTCTCTCAATGATGTGGCAGAGAAAAGATATTATTTTTGAAAACTAAAATTTAACATTAACTGTCAATGATGTAGCTAATGTAGCTACTCCATTATACTCCATTGATTATTATTCCATTACACCAAGTTAGCTCAGCACGTTCACAAACACAGACGTCTGTGCTTTCAAATACTCAGACATTATTAGGAATTAGTTATTATTTTCACAGTATCTGGTGTAAAAACCTAACCTACCAGCCCTCACATTAGCAGAATGCTAGCTTAGCCTAGCCGGCTAGTCGCTTAGCTTGCCGTTTGGCTGCTAAAATGGAAGCCCTCAGATGACGGAGCCCACTTACCTCCAGCGTCGACTGGGCGTTCAAAAGCTTCTCGGTGACACGCCAATAAAGTAACCCGCCCAAAGTTGGGCGACACACGTATCCGCTGGTGTGGTGATAAACCCATTTACGTTGGGGTTTTGTACTTTTAAATCCCGTTGAGATACAGTTTGAATGCCGAGCTGTCCGTTGACGCGCAGCATTCAGCTGCACTGAAAAGTCACAGCGCACAGGCGTGACGTCAGTGCTTCGGCCGAGTGGAAAAAGATCGTCTGTGTACAAAGCGATGAATCACTCGTGACTGGTTTCCGTTCCTTCCCATTAAGAACAAGGCAACTCGGGGCCGAGCATCTTCCGCTGGCTTTGAAAAGTACCTGCAAGCCCGACTGTAAAACTTCCCCTCATATCATGCAATTTGACAACAACCAGCATTTCATAAAACCTCAGTATAAGAAACATGTCTGACATACACAAAGTGTTTATATGTATGAAGTTTGTTCGTTAATGAGGGACTTTCAATTTTGAAAGTCATTGCGTTTCAGACAAAGATCTTCACAGAAATATGAACTGAAGCAATAACATAGTTGAAGATGTTCAAACTGATTCAAGTTCAACCGCTCTTCAAGATGATTCGTTATGTTTGGCTTCTAAAGGCCCATTCACACTATGACTTGAAGCGGCTAACGGTGGGCGGCGTAGCAGATTCTCAAAAATCTCTGTGAAATGCCGGAGAAGGCTCGCTCCAGGGGTCCAAATTTCATGTCTTCAACGCAGGTCGATGTAGCTCAGCGGAGGGCGACGTTGTACCGGTGGAGCACAACATTTGGTGACGGTCCACTGACTTACTATAGGATGAAGTTCAACTTTCACTGTTGGAGGGCGGGCGCATAGCGCGCTCCACGGAGCAGTGGCGTATTGGCGGAGTTGATCGTCGACTCAGCGTTTGAGACGTCACGTGACGTAGCCTATATAAACTCGACGTAACTCTGCGATTTTGTCACTTGCTACTGGTGCTTCGTCGAGACAGGTTCTACATATTTCTTCACATTTCTTCATGCCCAAGGGATCCAGAGGAGGGGGAAAGGGTGCTGGTCAAGGCAGTGTTTCACGGCCCTCTATATAGACTCAGGTCCGCCCCTGGTCTTGACCGCGTTCCGTGGGCGCTAGTGGATGATTATCCTCAACCAAGGTCCATCAAGATAAGTCTCACCTACAGAGAAGATAAAGGAAAAAAATCTGAATAATGCTAAATTCCTCCACCACTTGCACCACTTGGCTTCAGGAACATCAGCATTACACCTGACTACACTGAGGAGGACAGAGAACTGATAAAAGTAAAAGTACACGGAGCAAAACTCAAGACTCAAAATGATTTAAACTACATCTACAAAGTCAGAGGCATTCTCTTTACTTTGTAAAAATAGAAAAGTAACAACAATGCATAAATGAAGGGAAGAATGCACAAGACTATCTTTAAAAAATGGGGGACAAACGTAAACACATAAAAATAACACAAAAATTGTAAAAAAAATAATTTTAAAAACCAAGAACTTAAAGAATATCACTAACAGAAGAGAAGAAGAAGTAGGAACAACACACTCAATGAACACAAACTACAGTGCTAATATGTAAAAAAACAAAAAACAAGCAAAAGAACCAATATCAAACAGTTTCATTATAACAAGGTGATGTATACAAATGCGGACAGTCTACCTAATAAATTGGAAAACCTAAAGGGGAAGGACAGGAAATGATGCTGACAGGCCAGATATCATAGTAATTTACAGAGGCAAAACAAAAAACAGCAGATTTATTGTGTCTATGGCAGATTATGTTATTGAAGGCTATGATATTTTTTAAGTGCAATATTGAAAATTCCAAGAGCAGAGGAATTCTGGTGTACATCAACTCAGATTTTGACACAACTGAACTGAACTTATGTAAAGCCTTTAAAGAAAATGTAACAGTCAAGATTAACCTGAAAGACGGCAATTCCCTTCTGTTTTCCTGTATTTACAAATCACCTAAAATCATACATGAATATATTAAAAAAACATTGTTTAAAACGCTTAAAACATTAAGCCAAGAAAGATCAAGTCCTTTTTGGTGGAGATTTTAAACTACAGAAACATTGACTGGAAAACATGGAGTATTGCTGGGAAAGACGCAACCAAGAGCAATGATTTTCTTGACTGTTAGTCCATGAGCCCGAAGGTGTTACCGTGCTGGCCTTAGGCCACCCCACCCCCCCCTCTGCTGAGAGTGCGTCACATCTCTAAGCTTCACACTAAACACACTGATTATACAGCAGATGAGCGTTGTCGGTCTTTGACTTGGAAACACAACAGAATTGAGCAGGAAATATTTTGATGCAAGAGTAACATTTCGTAGAGCCCGACGTGGTTACCTTGGAAAATATGCTCAGCTTCACTGATGTTCTATAGAAAACTGGTGTTGGCAAAAAAACAAACAAAAAAAAAAAAAGAGTAAATGCTCAGATAATCATTAAAGGCGCAGTCACACTATGACATTTGGGCCGACGAATATGCACCCGTCAGTGATTGCCAGCCTCTGCTGGTCGTCGGCAGTTTTCGGCTGTTTTCGGCGGCACTTGGCGGTGTTCGCTGATGAATGGCAACCACGTCCACATTTTCAACATGTTGAACATTTCTCGACGTACTTGTAGCTATGTAGGAGACCGTTACAGACCGTACATCGTGGCTACGTGCACGTTGGGCCGCCAGTCCATCGCAGGGCCAAATATAGACAGACAAACACATTCACACTCTCACTCACACCTACAGTCAATTTAGAGTCACCAATTCACCTAACCTGCATGTCTTTGGAAGTGGGAGGAAGCCGGAGTACCCGGAGGAAACCCATGCAAACATGGGGAGAACATGCAAACTCCACACAGAAAGGACCAGGTCAGAAGTGAACCTGGGACCTTCTCACTGTGAGACAGCAGTGCTAACCACTAAGTCACCATGCTGCCCATTATGAAAGATACAAATCAGAAAAATTGGGAATGGTATGGAAAATGCCAATTGAAAAAATGCAGTGATTCCTACATTTCATTTGTTAATATACATCAATTCCTGCATTTCAGGCCTGCAACACATTCCAAGAAAAGTTGGGATAGGGCAATTTAGTGCTAGCACTGAGGTAAAAAAAAAAAAAAAAGAAAGTAAAAAATTCATTTAGTTCAAACAGGTGATG
>OMMV01204485.1:0-16089 GCA_900302635.1 Chatrabus melanurus
CGCAAATGTGCTGATAATGCACAGCATAAAGTTACAGAAAGTCAGCCAAGTTCCAAAACAGAAGGTTTCTAGTTCAAGTCCACCCATGCCCCACTCTCCATGTGTATCTGGAGTTGCATCAGGAAGGGCAGCTGCCATTATTTATAAAAAAAAAAAAATTACAATAAAGTTACAGAAACTGTTGAAAAATAAATTTAATCCATGATTAACAAACATAATTTTAGGAACACCAGGAAATTTGGTGTAGAATGTTGAAGTTGGGGTTGAGAAACCTCTGAGTTGCAGAGTAAAGCAGACTTCTGGTGGTGTTTATTTATTTATTTTCTCCTCCTTAGTTGGTGATCGTAAATCCAATGTTCCCAGATGCCATCGAATGCAGCATAAGTAGATGTAATGAATAAGAAACTTGTTTCCCATCCAGCATGGCGTGCTCTACTTGAAATTTTTAATACATTTTTGGGGTCTTGTAGGTTTGCCTGAATCATAATTTTAGTTCACTTAACACTGCGGTGGAATCTGACTGGATATATTTCTGGACGATGCTTTCAAGTGTTGAGATAAACAACTGACAAGAGTTTTACATCCATGTGTAATCGTGTTGGGAAGCAGAACAGAAGAATCAGTTATACGACATGACTTCAGCACAAGAAGTCTTTTTACTGAGTTCATGTGGGATCGGACAGACTGCGTGTCGTGGCACAGGAATGTACTTTAGCCGACCCACACAGTCATACAGCATACAAACTGTACGGAAGCCTAGAGCCCGTCAGGGATCACAGCTTCAGGACAAACTGACATTCCGAGCTCACTGAGAGGCCATGAGGTCACTGCTGAGGTTTTCAAATCAAGTCCAAGTGTTTGTTCGTCCACATGATGGCAACACCATAAAATAAAATCTGCAGCTTTTTAACGTGCTGCGGCTCTGGTTCTCGTAACGCTTTCACATAATGTTGGCGTTTCTGCTCATTAAAATCTGTCACCGGTTTGTAATGTTCAGTGCAGTCCAGAAGCTTCCAGAGGCTGGATCTTTATTTATTTGGTCCATAAATCCAAACCGTTCGGCGCGCCCTTCATTCAGACCACGTCATGTTTGGCTGCGATGCATCACGGTCTACCGAGAACTGTTTCTGGATAATTTCTGCCCTTTTGGATGATTTTTGGGCTGTGAATGCTGAACAAAATGAGTCCGGTGGGGGGATGAGCTTTCAGCAGAGAAAACGTTTTGTAACGCCCGCAGGCGCTTTGCCATTGAACGACCTGCTCGCCAAAAACGTTACTCGCTAGCAGTGGCGAACGGTCTCTGAAGTGCTTCGCGGCGTGACTCTTGAGGACACAAACATGGCGGAGATTGTAGTCCGTGCTGTCGGAAGACTGCAAGGGCAACATTTCCAACAGAAACGGCGTCAGTTACGGCGTAACTATGGGCGATCTTTCCGGTGCATAGTCCAAAAGATCGAAAAAGCACAGAAACAGCAAATTTCTTCATAACAGCAGTCGCAACTCTAATTCTTCTGTGAGGTTTTATGGCGGTTGGCAGGCCGACAGGTGCATTACCGCCCCTATCTGGACAGGAGGGTGGCTCGGCACCGTAGCTAAACATGCGCCATTGCGAAAGCTGACCTCTCGCAGCGAACAAGCCGTTCAGCCGGGACAGTTGCCGTTCGTGGAAAGCGCTCTGTAATGTTTTCTTCCGCAGAATCGCACTGCATCAAAAAGTCAAATTTGCTGACATTTGCATGTGCAGCCGTTGACTGAGTGTAGAATCAGCCGGCGGCTGTGCGCACAATAGAGAGGCTAATGCTAACGGCTATCAGAATTTCCAGAATAGACCCTACCACATGTAGTTATTTATGAGCCACCGTAGGGGGCGCGTGACTCCTTTTGCCCTTTTTGGCCAAGGTTGGCCCTACTTCCACATTAAAAATTTAATAAATACTTACCCCGCAACACAACCACATCCCACCGATTTTATTTCTCCTGTGGTGGAACACAGCAACCAACGTAGAATATCGTCCGGCAGTCGTTGTCCCCCTCGATATTTCAAAGTTCCACAAGTTCAACGTGGCGTTCAATAAACATACGGTAGCAGTTATCAGATTTGTGTTTCTTGAGTCATTTGTCCAACCACAGTCACGTAAGCAAAGACGTGGCTAATCGCTGTCTTTTTGTCTCCGACCCTTCCTGGTCACGCTTTTCCAAAATGGGATAAAATTGGACGGCTTTCTCTGCAAGACTCAACAACTCCTGCCATCGTTAGCCTGTTGGTAGCCCAAACACGGAACACCCCTTTTTGTGAGAATTTTTCAGTTGTGGCGCACTTTGATCATCCGTGGTTAAAGAATGTGGCGATAATTGACACACAAAAAAAAAAAAGTAGAAATATTGGCTATTTTCTTGGTGCTGTGAGAGAACATCCACACTGCAGCTCCAGCTACCGGAAATACTTCTGCCGGCCGAAATCTCGGGAAAGGTCACGAAGCAATGCATTGTGGGTCGATTAGGCCTATTGTGCAACCACAAGTGAGTTTCCTGTCGAAGCACAAACGTGCACGGTAAATGTCAGCTTTCAAATGCAGCTGTACTAGTTATAAAAATAAAAAAAAAAGGCTGAGGTCTTAAATAAGTGCAGCTAATGTGTCACGGGTGGAGACTGGCTGAGAACCCCGATGCAGAAAACAGACGGTGTGCGTAAAAGTCTTTATTGGACAATCTGGAAACAAGCAGAGGTCGGTGCACAGGTAAGCAGTCCAAAAAAGGCAACAGCGTCCGTGAGAGAGCAGCCAGGAGGATAATCGGAGGCAGGCAAACTCTCAAAAACACAAATTAGGTCTGGCAACGAGGAGTTAATCAAAAGGGGACCACACACGGGCGCACGCACACAGGAAATACTGGCAAGGAGACGGCAAAAATGCATGACATTCTGGCAAGGACTGAGAGGAACGCTGGGGTTTAAATACACAGAGGTAATTGCAGATGGGACACAGGTGAGGTAATCAGTAATTGAGAACAGCTGGGGAAAGACACAGGAAGAAAGCTAAACAAACATACTAGAGAAAAGCACTACCAAAATAAAACGGGAAGCAGGGGAAAAACTAAAACGACTAAATCAATGATGATCACAGAAAAAGGTCCAACAGGGAGATCTAAGGGATAAAATAAAATCTAAGGAACATAAGAATTTTAAATCTAAACCACAAAACAGAGAAAAACTAAACGGCAAACTAGGATAAAACGGAGTCTAAACTAAAACCAGGAATGGGCACGAGGGGAAGGCAGGGGAAAGACAGACAGACACAAGTCGTCACATAATGCGAGCAACGTTTAGCAATGGAAGCTAATGTAGCTGTGGTCTGTGTATGCCAAAAACTGATGCGCAGTTCAAAGGAAAACCAAGAGGGGAATGGTTTATTTTAATCTTTCTTTTAAGCAATAAGCAAAGCTCAGACGTCGCAATAACGTGAAATCACCTTTAGGCTGATTTTTGTGTTAGACAAAAGTAACGGATCAATTGCATCTCTTTTCAACTTTATTTTGAAAAAAAATGTATCGACTGCAAAGTCTTATTTTGACATTTACTTTCCTTTAGAAGTATTTCTTTTCTTTTTTTCCCCTCCCTCTCTAACTTTTCACTCTCAGATCGTGACGGCCATGATGGGTGTGCGTTTGTGGCTGCTCTTGCTCCTCTCCTTGGCATTCTGTGTTTCCTCCCCCTCCAGAGCTCCTCCCAGAATCTGCCGGCGGTGCTGCGAGCACCTGGAGCCGCCAGCAGCCACAGCCCAATACCAGATACCCGAAGTCCGTACAGTCATCAACATGACGATCCTCAAAGGTACGACTGACCTGAACGCCACGTACTCCCAGCTCCAGCGTGTCTTTGTGTCCCGATCAGAATCCAAACGAAATTCTTGCCCGACACAAGAGCAAACTTTGTGAATCCCTGTCGCCAAAGAAGCAAAAAAAAAAAAAAAAAAAAAAAAAACAAAATCGTGACTGGTGACGGCAAAATGCAATCTGCAACCTCACCACTAGATGGCGCTAAACCCTACACACTGTAGCTTTAAACATACTGAACGAACGGTATCTTTAAGTATTTGACGTATCGCACAGTCGGGCTGCAGACGTCACTGCTTCACTCGGCAGTGAGGAAAGCCAACTGTGGATGTTACTGACTTCATGTTTGTGCATCTGTGTGGCTTCATATCAGAGCAGGAAAACCATGAAAAATGTTCAGGATTTAAGGACAGCGATTTCTCTGCTGTCCAACATGCACATAATGACAGGCGGAGAAGGTTTTGCGAGAACATGTGCATCCAATACTGCAGCAGCGGCGGCCAACTCGGACAGAGCCGTCCAAACGATGGATGTCATCAGTTTTATTGGCAGGTCCGTTTGATCGGTGGACATGCAGAGTGTGATTCGACCTGAAACTGATCTGCAGCTTTCTCTCACAGCTGAACCAAGGAAAAAGAAAAGTCCTTATTATTCCAGAATGTCATTTTGTTTCCTTTGGCCCGGCCAAACCCCTGAAACGTCTCTGAAAGCCGCAGCGACGTTTTAATTTCCAGTATTAAAAAAAAAAGAAGCAAATTGGTGAAACGTTAAGCTTTGCGGCGAATGTTATTTGCACATTAGGCGTGTAGCGGCGTGCACACGGGCCAGGTGCAGCTGAAAGAAAGTTGAAGCAGAGGCTGCATTTGATTCGCATCTTTTTTCTTGCATTAGACGACTGCTTGAATCTCTGCAAGATCAAAAAGTTTTTTTTAATCTGCTGTGCAGCTCCATGCTGGCAGGTGAACAGAAAACCCTGCAGACATGATGCAGTACAAAGTCTTCGAAACCATAGTCAGGCCATCGAGGGAGCAATTAACACAGAATTATTGAGGGGGGTCAAAACAAGCTTTTTATTTTTTACAGACTTCATGATTCTGGAATTCTTTGGCTGAACAGTGACTTACAGCTGGGTGATGAGACGGTGAAACAGCAGTGGTGTGACTGAACTGTAATTGTGCAATGAGTGAGGTTATCGGATGCTCTCACCTGGCACTGAAGCCGCTTATGTGGCAAAAGCGCGCGCACGCGCGCGTACACGTGCACAGATGTTGCGCATGCACAAACTCACTCACTCAGTTATGCACGGCTTAAGTTGCACAAGTGATGCATGAGATTACGATCTTGTGTGCTGGTTATTTATTTTCTGTGAATCATCCTACTCGCTGTAAAACAAAGCAGTTTTTGTGTATGTGTGCGTTATTGTGCTCGGACGTTGTGTAAGATGCAGGAAGTTAGCTTAAACGTTGTATCCCAGAATTAGTTTTTAGCCTCTTAAAAGAAACATTAGCTGTTTTTTTTTTTTTGTTTTGTTTTAAACCTTCTGAAAAAAAATAATGAAGTGATTTTTCAAGAACTTTGAAGTTTTAACCCAACCTGGAATTGAAAACATCAAATTTTGGGTGCAGTTGTTTAAAAAAACTGAAGCATATTTGTTGCAAGATAACGTAGCATATATATGCTACGTTATCTTGCAACAAAAATGCTTCAAAGTCAATTTTTGTTAAATTGAGTAAAATGCAATTTAAAATGGGAATTTAACGGAAAACGCATTAGAAAACCCACAGATTTCCATAAATAAAATGAAAATTGTATGTCCATCGGGTGTCTGGGCTTACACTCGGGGACAGGGTGAGAAGCTCGACTATCTGGGAGGGACTCTGAGTAGAGCCGCTGCTCCTTCCTATCGAAAGGTTGAGGTGGTTCGGGCATCTGGTGAGGATGCCCCCTGGTCGTCTCCCTGGGGAGGACTTCCAGGCACGTCCAACTGGGAGTAAGACCCAGGACACGCCGGAGGGATTATATTTCCCAGCTGACTTGGGAACGCCTCGGGATCCCCCAGGAAGAGTTACAGTTCTTGGCTGAGGATAGGGAGCTGCTTGGTCTGCTGCCACCGTGACCCGGATAAGCGGCAGAAAATGAATGAATGAAATTCTTTAATATTTTGGACACTGATAAGTGCATGTTGGCCTCAACTAAAAATTTGTGGTTTTGGACTTAGGGTGACTACCGGTAGTCAACATTCTGAAGGTCCATTGGTCCGAAAAATTGTTTAAAATGGTTTAACCTGAACCCTTTTGTATCATTCTATGGGCCTGCGGTGCTAAAATCTATTGAATTGACTTAGGCCTAATTTTCGGACCAATGGACCTTCGGAATAATGACTCGTCCCCTGGACGTAGAGGGTTTTGCAAATGAACTCTTCATATATATTTATATATTTTTTAAATAAAAAGTTAGTTTGTTGGAAAAAGGCAGGTTTATTAATAACCTAACTTCCACAAAACTTAATAATTTGCCTCACCTGGAGTAGTGAGCGTTCAATATTGGATGGATGTGAATAAATGGGTGGAGCCAACAAAGTCACTTATTGACATTGTGAGGGTGTTTTCCTAATTACTCAATTTTTGCAAAACTGAAACAGGTTTAAGAGTGTGAGTGTGTTTGTCGATATGTGGCCCGGTGATGGACTGGCGGCCTGTCCAGGGTGCACCCCGCCTTTCACCCAGTGACTGCTGGGATAGGTTCCAGCCCCCCATGACCCTTAATTGGAATAAGCGGGTTCAGAAAATGAATGAATGAATGAAACGGGTTTAATCTAAAGTGTAACAAAAAGTGTGTAACACAAGTCATTGTTCACGTTTGCCTGCACGGTTTGCGTAAAGTTACAGAAATAGTTTCTCCACCAGGGGGCAGATTAGCACTGAATCATCATGATTAATAGCACTATCGTGTGTTGTGTATCTCGCTCGAACGCTCCTGGCATATTGCTGAAAAGCCGCACAGCAACATTTTGAATAATCTCTCTCGTTATAATCTTTAAACATTTTGTTTTAGTAGCAGCTGAGTATTTTACATATTTCACCTCCTTGTACCAGAAGTGGGACAAAGTTGCTGTCTAGTCTTGGCACTGCAAATCAGAAGTCACCTCGCCGTTGAAGATGAGCAAATTGACTTTTCAGTGCCAAACGGGGTATACAGTCTGTGGTTATGCTGCCCCCACAGTTGACAGGGGTACTGCAACTTGTGCTCGTGTTCTTAATTTCGAAGAAGGCTTGAAATGAAGACGTTTGCATAGCAAAGAGCAAGCATGTTTGTGGTCCAAACTGGAATAGAAATCTTTGTTGGGCCAGATCTGCAAAAAAAGAGGCAGAACCAGGAAATGCTGCAGTACTGCTTTTGACAAAAAGACATTTTTGCGGGTTTTTTTTTTTCCGTTTTCTCAACTTTACTGTTTTCGTACTTATTAGGTTTTTCCCAAAACGCTCAAGAATTGTGCTCGTTTGTGCACCCGTGGGTGTGTTGGTCTAAAAATGAGGCAGAGTGCTCGTGCATCGCTATTGTGAGGCGGCAGAAAGCATTTTGTGCCATAGACCAATGAAAACCTGGTCTTAAAATGAAGTGCAAATATATGGCGCGATATTCAGAGACGCTTTACGTAAGCGGGTTCATGATGCGCGTACCCTCTGGTTATATACACAATGAAACGACTTTTGTTTAATGGTTGTTTTCAATTTTAAACGCTAACGGCTAGATACAAAAAAATAATAATTCACCTTACTACTTCACCACAAGGAGCTTTGGCGACTGCTCTGTGCCGGCACACTTTTACGCGTAGGCGCAGATCCGTTAACTCGCCAGAAAACTTCTCGAGTCCAGGTTCCTGCCGCACACTGGCTCTTAAAGGAGAATACTGACAGTCTGGTTTATTTTGCGTTATGCCCCGAACACACCCATGTCTATTTAGGTGACTACGTACAACCCCTCTGTACCCATATTTGTGCTCAGATTTCATGGCAATGTGGGGTCAGATATGCCCCACGTGCATTTGTGCTATGCGTGATAGACCGTGCACCATAGATCATCAAGATAGGGCCTTTAGTATGGATTGTCGCCCCACCATAAAAACGCCTCTGGAGCCGCCGCTGCCTGTGGAGCGTGAGTCAACCTGAGGTTGTAACAGTGTCAGGTTTGAAGATTAGTCCCATATACGACCTCTGGGTGCAGAGGTGCTTCTAAACTACTGTCTGGTCAAACCAAATTGCCTCTTGGCTTTTTTTGCGAGGTCACAGCTGGACGGGTTATTTTGAACCTGGAGACGTTTCGCCGGTGTTCATTTTGGCTCTGTGGCGCTTGGTCATGGTGCCGGCTGAGCGTGAGCCTCAAACACTGTTTAAAGTGGTCTGCTTAGAAGAAACCACATTCTGGAGGCTTTAAAAAAAGAACACTTTAGTGGTTGGCGTTAATGACCTGAAGGTGCCAGTACACTTTAAAAGCAGTAGAAACGCATCGTTCAGAACTTAGGCTGCAGTGATCCGAGGCCTTCACTCACATGTGGCAACAATGAGAGAATTTTAAACAGACGGAAAAGAACTTTAATGTAAACGTGTCCGACCACCAATTTTTAACATTCGGATCATGTAAAATGCAGGAAGGAAAACCGTTTCGACAATTACTCCAGGCTTTCTGTTCCGTTATTGTTGGACTGCATCTTTGAATTCAACTTCAGCCGCAAAAATGTAGTTTGGTTTAAACTGACACCGTGTTAACTTCCAGACAGAAACAATGAGTTTTCAGGACTGAAATATTTAGATAGGGACTTCTGACTTTCAAAACTCAACTTTTTAACCTTTTGCTGTTCGTTTTTTGGCCGTCTGTGGTATTTCATCATCCGCCCTGCAGCAGACGTCTCAGCAGAAAGTTCTGTTAATGATGCAGTTTCCAACTGCATTCAGTACAGGCCAAGAAAGGTCAGTTTCTAGATAGCGCAGGAAAAAAAAGCCTCACCTTTTTTAAAGATGAGCCACGCTTTAAGCATTTCTCTTCCCGTCCAACAGAAGGTCAAATTTACCAGAAAAGTAAAAATAAGTTTCACTGAATTCCTTCCACTTTAATACGATTTTGGTAATGTTCGGCGGAGAGGAGTTGTTGTGGCTTTTGTGTCCAACCGACACAAAAGGCAAAAAAAAAAAAATGTTTGCGAATAATCAGGGCTGGGAGAGTCTTCCAGGTCCAGCAGCTATTGTGTTGTTAGTGTTGTGCTAATGATCCTACACAAATATCTGCTGTCAGAAATAGACATGGTTCATTTGGGAAAATCACAAATTGGCTTATGACCTAAAATTCTCTGAACGGATAACATAAAACTTGTTTTCAAGTTAGCTGCAGTAGGTCACCATACCAGCATGCCTGGCAACTGGGATAGGCAGGGACGGGTCATTATTCCGAAGGTCCATTGTCTGAAAGTTAGGATTGGTTAGGGTTAGTTAGTTACTTTTAAGGGACCCACCCTAATAGGCAAAAAAATACCCATAATTTGACCCAAATTGTTACTCAATTCAATAGATTTTTGGACCAATGGACCTTCGGACCAATGGGCCTTCGGAATATTGACTAGTCACCAGGATAGGCTAGCTAGCCCCTAGTGGTTAGCTCAATCGCTACACAGAAAAGTTAAAAATTACTTGAAATAAATGCATCTGAATGTATGTCCATTCTTTCCTTACACCTGCAAACATCACTCCGTGGAACAGCGTATATACCTGGGTAGAGCAAGATCTCATAAGTCAATTCTCATTTTAGGTTAGCTTGGGCAACAGCGCAGTGGATTCGCCAGAAGGTCAAATGCTAGAAGCAGTGAGTTAAAGCCCCACAGGTGGGATGTTCCAGGGTGGAAGAAACAAAACAATCCTTTTTTTTAAATTACTTAGTCAATATACAATAACGTTCATATTAGCTAAACATCAAGTGTCTATCATAAGTAGTTCCTGAGATATTCAAAAGTTTCCCTAGCAACCATTGTTTACATTAGCAACCATGTCAACATGGTATAAAAGCCCTGACAAAGACCTTTCATAAGAGCCAAAAACATCAAGTCTCTATCTTAAGTAAAAGCTGAGATATTCAAGAAATAATTTTTCCCTACCAACCATAGCAACCAAATTAACAAAATCCCCCCAAAAAATCAAATTTTGTTGACTATCATGGGCACAAGCATCAATACTCTGTTCAGTACAGTTGGAGGTTCTTAAAGGGTATTTGTGAAACTCAATGATGTCCAGTTCAAATTTGGAGAAAAGCAAATCAATTCAAATGATCATGGTCACAGAAAAGTGACTGACACAAGGGACGTATGGATGGCGCACATTTTTATGTCCCTGTTCTGGCCTTTTGGCCGGCAGGAGATAAATAGGTTGAGTTTTCTGGAAGTAGGGCTCCGAAAAAAGGGCAAGGCTAACACACAAACACAACATGTCTGCCAGTTATTGTGGGATGTCCCATGTAATGGACAGACCACCTAGTGGTACTCCACCGGGGGCCCGACCCGTGTCTGTCTCCTTTCTGTACTTGAGTCGATCTCAGGAACTACTTATGATAAGCACTTGATGTTTGGCTCATATGAAAGTTCATTGGAAGGGCTTTTACGTGTTAATGTGGTTGCTATGGTAACCATGGCTGCTAGGGAAAAAATTCTTTCTTGAATATCTCAGCTTCTACTTAATCTAGAGACTTGATGTTTGGCGCGTATGACAGGTCTTTGGAAGGGCTTTTGTGCCATGTTGACATGGTTTCTAAGGCAAACAATGGTTGCTAGGGAAACATTCTTTTTGAATATCTCTAACTACTTATGATAGACACTTGATGTTTGGCTCATATGAAAGTTATTGTATATTGACTAAGTAATAAAAAAGGATTGTTTTATTTCTGTGGGAAAAAAATGGATGTTTCTTCCAACCTGGGACATCACACCTGCGAGGCTTGATGTACTGCTTCTAGTTGCACTTACGATTCATGCTTGACACCCTAAATTGTTCAATTTAAGAAGCACATGAACCTCCTCTATACTACCTGTACATTTCCATCTTATTTTCCACCAGGTGATAAAGGAGACAGAGGGGATAAAGGTACACTTGGCAAACCAGGTCTCGAGGGAACCCCTGGCCACCGTGGACCTGCGGGACCTAAAGGCAGCAAAGGCCAGGCAGGTGCCCCAGGAGATGCCTGCAAGATCCCGCAGTCTTCCTTCTCAGTGGGGCGTCGTAAATCCCTGCACAGCGTGGACTACTACCAGGCACTGGTGTTTGACACAGTGTTTGTCAACCTCCACGAGCACTTCAACATGTTTAAAGGCAAGTTTTACTGCTATGTGCCAGGGATCTACTTCTTTAACATCAACATCCATACGTGGAACTTCAAGGAGACCTACCTCCACCTGATGCACAACGATAAGGAGCAAGTGATCCTGTACGCTCAGCCCAGTGAGAGGTCCATCATGCAGAGCCAGAGCGTCATGTTGGATCTGGCCCTCAATGACGAGGTCTGGGTCCGTCTCTATAAGAGGGAGAGGGAAAATGCAATTTACAGTGACGATGTGGATGTTTATATCACTTTCAATGGCTACCTAGTGACTACTATCCAGTGAAAATTGGACAGAAAGACAGATGGTAGGAACTACAGAATCTCTTGCTCGGATTATTTGGTTGGTGATGAGAAATGGTGCTTAAGTATTCCTGTACATCAGAACATGAAATTACTGTTTTTTTAACGATGAGGACTACCCAGAAAAATATTGTCATAAAAAGGAATGCCAATCAAGAGAAACGTAGTACGAAACGAATGCAACTCGGAAGAATTGTTGAATTACTTAATGTGCACTTGAAGTTAACTTTTGTGCAAAGTTAATCATCTTTTAGGTACTTCTGCAAATAACTTTTATTTCATCCTGGCTTGCTCCTTTCAGGAACCATTTTCATAGACATAAGTGTCATTTTGAGAATCAATCAGTTATGCACTTACACCTTGATTTGGTTGTGAATATGAACAGTGCTTCTCTCAGATGGAAGTGTATTTAGATAGATGTCTGTTGGACCTTTTGTAAACATTTTGTTTGCCTTTCAGAAGAACATCTACCTTTCAAAAGTCGGGTCACCCAACTTGGAGAAAAGACTGCTTTCCCAGTTACTTAGTAAATGGAGAAATTGTCATGAAAATGTATTTTTTTTCCTGCCACTGTCTGCCTGATACAGAGGAGATGGATGTCTGCCCAGATCCAAAATCTTGGACACTGCCCAAAACAGACCCACAGAAATCTTCACAAACACACAAAGACCAATTTTCAAAGCGACCAGCGACTTTTTCCCAGAAGAAAAAGTATGGGAACTATTGGGCTACACTGCTGGATCTATAGGCTCTTTGGTCCCTTGCTGTTTTGCTAAACTGTACAGCGACCTTCAACAAGTAAGGTCCAGGATCATGTGGTGGTGCTGCATGTTGCTGCATCCACTTCTTTAAGGCCCAGTCACACCGAGGCATTTGGGCCCATGCAGATGAACATATTTACATTCATTGGTGATCGCTAGCCTCTGGTAGCCTCTGCTGACCTTCGCCGGTGTTTGCTGATGAACGGTGACCGTGTCCAAATTTTTCAACATGTTGAAAATATTTCAGCGATTGCAGACATACCTATGGTTATGTTGGAGACTGGTAGAGAAGGTTAATCTCTGCTATGACCAAGGTTGCCTTCGTTAGCATCCGGTAGCCAAAGTTACTGGTGCAATCGTCGATGCTGGGCGCTGCTTCTCCCTGCCTGCTCAGAATCACTGGACAGCGGTGTGTCGAACCCCTCTCCCGCACGTTGCCACGTTGGCAAAGGTCCCGTTTGTTCTAATGGAGCGCTGGCTGACGCCCACCTCTGCAGGCGTCCACTAGCATCAACTTGTGGAATGCCATGCTACATTTCAGGTTCACTACCAAACTCCAGGAATGTGATTTTTGCTGACATTTGGCCACCTTTCTCTCCCTTATACCGCGTTCACCAAACGCTGAGGTAAACATCATAGTGTGACTGGGCCTTTACGAGTCACGATTGCTAACTGCCCAGGCAGACCTACAGTCCAACCCAATCTGGAAAGTACCCATCTATCTGCCACATGCATGCTGAGTCATGCCCATGAAAATGCATCACATGGCCATAATGTTGCAACTAATGTTCCTTCATAATATAAGTTGTATGCATCATCTGGGTCTCCTTAGATGAGGCGCATCAGTTGCATTCTGAGGGAGCGTCAGTTCCGACATTTTGGCCATGTGGCGTGTTTCTTTGTGCATGAACCAATTCGTAGGTGCCTTAAGGCGTTTTCACACCAACAACAGTTAGTGCGCACCAATCGGACTTTGCTGCGTTTTACCCCTTAGTTTGGTTCGTTTGCATTGGTCAGAATGCAACAATCGCACTCAGGTCCGCACCAAATTAATCGGTCCGAGTCCTCCAAAAAGAGGCGGTCTCGATCCGCAGAGCGCATATATCCCCCCCCCAAAAAAATTAAGTTTAGCTTGGTCTTTATTTATTTCTTTTTTTAAAGAGTGATTGACAGCACATGCTTGTGACTTTCTGTGTGCGTCCCCGCCTGGATGTGCAAGCGTGTCATTTTTTTCATGCAGATGCCTGATAAAATGACTGTCATGCGTGCGTCGCGTGCACAAAGTCTTTGAGTGGGGTAATTGATTGACAGATTGATTGACCAATCACAACAAGGCTCTCCCTGAGGGCCGTCTATTTTGGTCCGTTTTACAAATATGTACATGTGAAATCGAACCGGACCAAAGTCTGTTTGCTACATTGTAACAATTTATTGCCTGGTGCGGACCAAAGAAATCGAACTATTGGTTTGAAAACACCTTTAGGGTGTTTTCACATATAGTCCCCTTAAAGTGAACCGATCTCAGTTCTCTTTATGTTCAAATCATGAGTTCATTTGAAAGAGGGCTTTCAAGTCTGTGGTACGGACCGTACCCAGACCACCTCTCGACGTGGTCTCAGTTCGGTTTGCTTTAAAGGGGTCTGAGTGGGCTTGGAGTGTTCACATATGCGGAAAAAATGCTGAGTCACAGGTCTGAGTTCGCTTTTAGGGCTGAAAGGGACCAAGTGTGAAAACACCTTTAGTATTGAGTACCCCAGTGGCTGGAGAAGGCCAAGGGGACGCTCACGCTTCACCTGGCTGCAGCAGATAGATGGTTACTTTCGAGAGCTGGGGATGGACCGTTGGCTAGGTGGTTGCCATGAAGGACCCAAGGTAGTTCCGTGGTGTCGTGGATGCGGTGACACACAACACCAGTGCACGCTCTCAGATTTAACTTGATTTGGTCTCCTTAAGTACCACTTTATTAGTCATTCCAGTGGTACTCAAGGAATCTTCTGAGAGACTCAGTCATCATCTCGGGTCACTGGCGCCTACAGCCTGTACCTGGCTTTGTTCCTGTTGCATCTAGCAGTTTGCTGTACACAACACTCCCGTCTTCCTCCTCTTCTTCAAATCTTCAAACCCTCATTTTATTCTTGTCCCTACTTTTACCTTCAACTTGTCCACCTTCTCATTCCCTTTATTCTTCTGAACTAGTCTCCCCATAGCCCTTGCTCATTTCTCTAAAGGGTCAGGCAAGTCCCTGATGGTATTTCTTAAGGGGTACGCCTTTGCTAGAAAACAAAAATAGAGCCAGTTAGTTTTTGTACAATGCTAAGGTTTTATAGCCAGATGCCTTTCATGACACTAAACCTCTGTATTTATCCAGGCTTGCAACTGGCACTAAGTTGGGCTGGTGTACCCCAATGGTGGTGAGATTCTTTCCAGAAATGGCGTCTGAGATGAATCTCCCTGTCATCAGTTTCAAACTTGGGACCCTTCTGGGCAAATGGCCCCAAAGGGGGGAACTGTCAACAAAACCTCCTAAAATATAAATAATGCTAAGGGTAAGTGGGGGGGAAATGGTATTCTTTATGATTTCAGTGACTTAACCCTTTTAAACATTTAAAGTTTTTACATATCAAAATGAAAAACCAAGGTGCTGTACTATAAAAGCAGGACTGCATAAGACAATTGTGTTCAAGCTGCAGAGCAGTTTTTGTAAATAGCTGTAAAGTAGTTCTCTTTATTACCACTCATGCTGTCAGTGCTGGATTGTGTATATTCGAACAATCTTTTCTCCTTTATCAATGCCATTAACGGTGCTTTTGTTTTACCACTGCGCAAAGGACACTTGATAAAAAAATAAAGGTTTTCTCATGAAACCAGGAGCCTGTATATGTGCATTAAGGGGTGAAAAAAGGTATTTTTTAAAAATTTTAAACCAGATCCTATGCCTACGTCGATTGTCTCGGTTCTACGGGAAAACTTTCTCCACCCTTCTACTTATTTGCAAATTACACCAACAGGATCTGTTTCCCAGTTAAGCCATTCGGTCCCCAGAGGGAAATGGTATTTGAGATTTAACCCCATATTTTGTCCAGCTCTGAATTAAACAAATATGCTTGCAAACAAACATCCATCTCAAACTGTCAGAAACCGCGGCTGGGTCCACAGTTTGCCAGCTCCATCTGTTTGGCCATATCTCTCCTATTAGCTGTAATGCTATCCTTGGGGAGGCTTTGCTTGAGGAAAAGCAGGCTGCAGCTCTGTAAATACTTTAAGCCTTGAGCGCAGATCTGAAAAGCTCTACTGGGAAACGGAACAGGACAGCTGAATAGTTTCTGGTTTGTCGGCCCACATCAGAGGAGCGCAATCACTTCCAGTGTGCGCCAATGAGGAGTTGTTAGTTTAAATGAGCATTGGCAAATTTAGTTCTCTCTGGCATTTAATTTGGGCTACTTTAAGATAGATCAACTTGGTCGTGCTGCTTAAAACATAGCGACAACAAAATTAAGCGCACGTGAATTGACGAGGCAAATTTTTTTCAGCCATATGACAAAACGATATCAGTGTTTTGCTCTAAAAAAACGATGTTAGAGGACTGACCCTTTAGAATCGCAGCTGTGTTCACATTATTGCGGCAAAATATATTCTCAATCTGTCTTCTCCATCACTGCATATGTGGGGCGACTAGTCAATATTCCGAAGGCCCATTGGTCCAAAAATTGCTAAAAATGGTTATATGCAGTTCAAACTTAGTAAAATGGAGCAAAATAGTTACTTTTAAGGGACCCGTCCTACAGGTAGAAATATGCATTATATTTATAAAATACCCAACAAGTAAAGATTTTATTTGTAA
>OMMV01204490.1:0-11792 GCA_900302635.1 Chatrabus melanurus
CTTGTGTGACTTTCTGTGTGTGTCCCCGCCTGGATATGCCAGCGCGTCACGTTTTTTCATGCAGATGCCTGATTACAGAGAGCAAACGCGCTTCAAACAATTTTTCCCGTTTCAAATTCATACATGCGATGCATGCGGGAAGCAAATACGTGAGAGTTCGGTTGCTTTCTCACCAGAGTGACCGCACCAGAGTTCGGCATTTGGTGCGGATTGAGACCACCTCTTTTTGGAGGACTTGGACCGATTAATTTGGTGCGGACCTGAGTGCGATTGTTGCATTCTGACCAACGCAAACAAACCGAACTTAGGGGTAAAACGCACCTTCGGTTCACTTTAAGGGGACTATATGTGAAAACACCCTTAATCTGCATGTCTCAGTCCACCCAGCTGTAAAATGGGTACTGGCCTTGGCTGGGAAGTAACCTGCGATGGACTGGCATCCTGTCCAGTGGGAGTCGTGGACTCTCATCCTCTTCACGCCATGGAAACCAGAGATAAGCATAGTCCTGCGGGGCCTATAAGGATTTAGATTATATTGGTCCATTAGTTTTTGTGTAATTCTGCTGACACTCCCGCAGGCAACAACATAACTTCATGATGGAAATAAAATTGCATTTGAAAATGGTGTGAAATAACCTCAAATATTTATAACCCGGACTGGGTGATTCCTATATATAAATAAATTTGGGGGGCATATAGGAATGATAGTGTCCATCTATCTATCTGTCTGTGAATTTTGTTGGCACAACTCTTCTTAAACCAGTTGGTGGATTTCAATGAAACTTCACACAATGGTAGCACAACATATGAAGATGTCATGAAGGAAACTAATTCTGGTCTGATGCCTTCAAGGGGAGATAATTGGACTTTTTTATTTATTTATTTGTTTATTTGTTTTAAAAAAAAAAAAAAAAAGATGCATCATATTTGTCAATTACATGTACAAACAGACCTATTGGCCTCTTCAATACAGAGTTTGACCAGTATGTTAATTCGTGTATTTCATCACAAATATTTTACTACCACCTATATATAATACATGCAAGCAAGTAGTATGGCAGAGGTGAGGGTAAGATTTTGTGAGCTTGCTCAAAGCGCTTTAATAGTTAATGCTATTATGGAGAGGTTTGCTCTCATTGGTTTTAAATGCTCTTGGTTTTGTGTGTGCGTTTGTCAGGTGTGTAGTCTGCTGCAGAGCTCACCACACGGTTTGGATTCAGCTCCTCAGTGGCTAAAGCAGAGGTGTGATGGTCTGTGTTCTCGTGGGCGCCCGCCAGGCGTCTCACTGTACTTGTGCCACGGAGCTCTGGCAATGTTGAGCTGGAAGGGCGCCCTCCCAGGGCCACAGTGGGAACAGCTGTTGCTGTTGGTTCCAAACACACTGTTGGATCTAGATGTCAGGTATGGCTGCACCTCTGAACCATGTTCATGATTGTTTAACTCTATACTGTGAGTCTTTACTCAAAATTGAAAGCCTGTCTCAAAAGTCATTCTTTTTTAAAATAAGTTTTATCCTATTGGCTGTAGTATAAAGGAGTCCAGTACAGCCATGGTGGTGGCACGGGTGCTGACCCTGTGGAGTGGTGCAGCCCTGGACTGCCTGCAGGGAGCCATGCAGCCCTGCCCTCCCACACTCCAGCAGTCTCTCAGTGGAGGCTCCGAGCTACACAGACGCATCCTGGAGCACATCTACTCACACTGGGAGCACCCACTAGACGGAGTCCGTCACCAGACCTCCTCTTTGTTCCGCAACCTCCTTCTGCTCCATCAGCACACCATGCCCTCTATCTGTGACCCAACTAAAGATCCATACATCACAGAGCTCACGCAAAGCCTGCTGGGACTGGAGTGGCACATGAGGGGAAAATATGGCTCCTTAGGCTGCCTGGTGGAGCTTCACGGGGCAGCGTACCTACTTGACATTGAACCTCAGCTGCCTTCATGTCTCCTGGGCTTGATGGGTGACCAGACTCTGGCTCCTTATGCCAGTGACCTCCTGGAGAAGCTGTTTGTGAGCCACAAGGCGCAGCTGGCTGCTCAGGCCACTGCAGCAGGCCAAACAGCCACAGAGGATTGGATGGAACACTGGCACCGGACGTGGGTAACCCCCCTGCTACAGGTCCTGTGCCGTGCCAGAGTGGACCAAACTACATACATCTTGGACTATTTTCTGCCAAAGCTGCT
Organism: Chatrabus melanurus; assembly: GCA_900302635.1. NCBI lineage: Eukaryota > Metazoa > Chordata > Actinopteri > Batrachoidiformes > Batrachoididae > Chatrabus > Chatrabus melanurus. The sequence continues at coordinate 2,185 of OMMV01204490.1, forward strand.
TCGCTGTAGCCCCTCCAGTCTCACACACATGGTACAAGCCTTGCAGAACACAGCACCCTGCTGCGTAGGTAAAGATGCAGCTGTATAGACATCTACACACAAACATATTCACACCACAACAAACAGAGTGGAACAGAGAACAATCCACTTCATTCTCTTTCCTAGGCTTCAATTGGTAACCAATAATATTGTATAAACCTGCATTTGATCAAAGTATGTCTGAGAATCCACATAAAAAGTTTTTATTAGCACGTACTCTTTGATCAGAATAAAACATTCATCAAGTTCACATTGGACTTATTTAAATATGTTTGAATGCTGACCACTGGCTGTAGCAGAATGTCAACTTAATTACATTTTTAATGGTTTCAAACAGCAGTGACAGGTTTAATGCCATCACTGACCGCTCTGAGAAAATCCGCTGACTCTACTGCTTCTTTCAGAACTATAGCTTTTTATTCAATGTCAAACTGAAACTAGTGTAGAACTTTATTTATGATTGCTGTTCTTAAATCTAATTAGACTGTAGAGACACTGAGAAATTAAGAGGAAATGGGCGATGAACGACACCCTCTGCTGTTTGTACAGAACACCTTCTACTCCGTGAGTCGGTGTCATTTTCACTCATGCAGCATATGGCGCACATTAAACGAAACACGGAGATTATGACTGATGGAACGAGACAAATGTGCTCGGGAGCGGGTCAGGCCACATAAAGCTGAAAGCAATACTTGTAACTAACATTCCCACTAAAAGCACAGAAAGAAAAAAAAGATCTGAATTTTGGGATGGTGTTGGAGGGGCGGGTAGCACAGTGGCCTAGTGGTTAGCACTGTTACCTCACAGCTAGAAGGTCTCAGGTTCGCTTTCGACCCGGTCCTTTCTGTCTGGAGTTTGCATGTTCTCCCCGTGTTTGCGTGGGTTCCCTCTGGGTGCTCCGGCTTCCTCCCCCTTCCAAAGACATGCAGGTTAGGTGAACTCGTGGCGCAACAGGAGGAGAAACCCTGTAGTACCATGTCACAGTCATGGAGTATTGTGTTTTGGACGTTGTAAATGTTTATGTGGTAATGGAGTTTTAATTTACTGCTCACTTGGTATATTGGATAAGACTTTGCACCCAGTATGATCCCTGCGCTGGTAGATGAGTGGGTGTGTAGGTTAGTTCATCTCAGCCAGCTTTTGTATGCAATAACTCAAAGCTCAAAACCTTTGCACAACTCGAGTTTCAAACATTGTTTGGGAGTCTGTATCAAAGGGCAGACGTGTGTTGTGCTAAATGGGGCCGCATTATGTCACTAACTGTTTGGAAACGGATGTTTTGTTGGCTTTCCCCCTCTGGCATTGAAACATAAAAAAACACAAGTGAATGAACTAGAATAGCAGTGTTTTGATTCATAAACATTACTGAAGTAACAATAAAAAAAAAACAGGTAAAAGTTGGATTATTTATGGGTTCCTTCTTCGTTGTCTTTTGAACCTCTGCATTGCTTACTGACTTTGATTTTGGCATTAAGAGAAGAAGAAGATGATAATGCTGAACTGATTAGACGGTGATTAACTTTGATGCACCAGGTCGATTGAAAAAGCAACTTTCTTTTGCTTGTGTAAAATACCTCAGACCTGTGTGCCACCTGTTGAACACCATCAGTGCAGGGTCTGTACGTGCACTAATCTGTATGTTGCTTGTCTTGTTGCCTTATTGACATATGTGCCTGTATTTAGGAACTGTACTGTAAACACTGTAACAGTGTGTTCCTATGCTCTTAGGTCCTTCAGGCAGCAGGGGTGCACTGGGAGCTCTGATGACGTGCCTGCGGGCGGCCAGGTCACAGGGTGTTGCGCTGTCCTCAGAGGAGGGTTTTTGGGGAGGACTTGTGCCTCTTTTTTTGCTCCAAAAAGCTCTTTTGCACAAACATGATCAAGTAAGTATATTTCCGTAATCTTCAGGCCACCACTTCCCCGCTGCGTTGTTGTAAGTTTGCTTTTACGATATTGTTTAGCATGGACAGTATGTATGTTTAGCATCAGCCGTTTTTGTGTGTCATGCACAGGTGAGGATGGACGCTCTGGGCTTAGTGTGTGAGAGCCACCGCAGCACAGAGGCTCTGACCTCACAGGAAGTGGACCTGATTGGGTACTTCTTGCTTCCAAACCTCAACAGTCAGTCACCAGGAGTCAGACAGCAAACAGTCAGCCTGCTGAAGAAGGTCAGTGTTGACTCACAGATGTCTACTTCTTTATCTCCATCAAGGAGGTGTTTTCCTGGTTTGTTAGCAGGATTACTGAAAAAAACTAATGCAGCACTTATCATAAAATGGAGTGAAAAGGTTGGACTTAGATTGATCCTGATTAAAAATGTGCATATCTGATTTTGCACATTCTGTCTTACCAATTTCTCAACATGCTTCAAAATAAAATCATTTCTCGGTGACAACATATATTGAAATTGCTCGTTTCAAATGAGCTTACTACCAGATATTGACTTGAAAAGACAGAATTCAACATATTTTCAGATGTCACCTGGGAAACGCTGTATGTCCAAAATGCCTGTTATTAGACCCCCGGCAAACAAACATTTGGGTGAGGTGTGTGTGTGTGGGGGCGGGGCGTATATAGGAATCACCTTGTTCGTCCGTCCGTCTGTCTGTAAAGCATTTAAACACGACTCCTCCTAAATTGGTGGATTTCAATGAAACTTCACACAATAGTAGCACACACACCATATAACGATGTGCATGAAGGATGAAGGAAAATAATTCTGGTCCGACATCTTCAAGTGGAGATAAAAGGAATTCCATGTCAAGTGAAACATCATATGATAGTTCATGGGAAATTTGTCCAGATTTTATCTGGAGTTCACTCCAACAGGATCTCTGGTGGCCTACATTCTGTTGCTGTTTTTGTTTCCATTTTGCTTCTTTTTTTTTGGCACTTTCAGTCACACTTCAGTGTAGCCTGCGTTTGTTCAGCTCAATGTTCGTCACAGTAGCAAATGTAGCTTAACAGTGTCATTTGACTCCTGAATAGCATGCTGGGAAACACAGTTTCCCAGTGTGTCATGGCATCTTGTTGCTGTATTTTAAAACATGTTGGTGAAAATCCTAAATTGTTTCCAGAAAAGGCAAATTTTGGTCATATTAATGACATAAGATTATGAATCCTTTATTTGATTGCTAAGGAATAAAATTATAATGGTGTCAAAGAAAATTCTTTTTGTGAATGAAATGGCACACCCCCCCCCAATCCAAAAATAAAAACCAAAATTGAAAAAAAAAATCAAAAAGGGACTATGCCTTTAATGGAACCTTCCTGTGTAGTTACTTTGTAGAATGAAGGACAGCACTCAGCTACTGCAGAAGAGACTGAGCCAAGAGAAAGACGAGGACCAGAGAGACAGAGACCAGCACACGCTACATATGTACAAGGTTGGACTCATACATAAAACACATTTCCCAATTCAGTCTGCTTATAATTTTAAGAATTACCTTTGTGTGTGTGTGTGCGTGTGTGTGTGTGTGTGTTGTAGGAGTTTCTGCGTTGGCTTTGTGTGATGTTGCTGGAGGTTTTACTTCCTGGAGCTTCCTTCTCTAAATGCCTCATGTCCCTCCAGCTGCTCAGTCTGCTGGGCCAGATCTTCACCTTCAGCACTGGTACACCATCTGCTCATGAGCATCCTTGCAATATGACAGGAAATCTTCATTAAAAACCAGTTCTACCAGAATAAAGCAAATGAATTGTGCATCCATGAAAATGATTTTCCATCTTTCTTGATCGGTGTTTTTGCTTCAGGGCCTGATGTGTTTGCCCTGGGTGAAGTTGTGACCTCTGCCCATGCTCAGAATGCTCTCTACTGTGTTGCCAGTAACTTCTTGGAAGTCAAGCAGCTAGCCTCAACATTAATAAAACAGCTTCCTCCATCAGCTGTGGGGTTACAGGTTAGTATAAAGGCTAAGGTTAGTGACTCAACTGTAAATAACGTGATAGGCCAGTGGTTTAAGGGAGAAGCTTATCTTTAAAGGTGCAATAACTGATTTTTCTGCCAATATATGTTGCATTAGCTCAGATTTTGAAGGACATAAACAAAGCTTCCCTCCTCGGCCACTCCTCCCTAACTCTTCATCCTTCCCCTTCCTCCTCTGCATTGAGCAGAAGGAACAGCAGCCTTTTAACAGGTCTAACAGCTCTCTTGGCGAGAAAAGCCAGATTTATGCTGATTCTAATCGGAACACATAGTCAGAGGCATTTTTATCTTCCGAACACACTTTTTGGAGGAATTACTGGAAACTCACTACTGCCAATCTTGAAAAATTCAACAGCTATGCTTTGAGTAGTAAGTACTGCTGTCTCTTTATAAATGTTGGGAGGGGCAACGATTTCACAGGGTGAGAATCACGTGTACTAAACATGCACACATGGCCCTGCCCGTAATCTAAACAAGGGGCAGCTTCATTTTCTGCACAGGACACCATTATGCCACTAAATCATTACATAGAAAATATACTGAACAAAACTTCTAACGCAACACTTAGATTTATTCAAAGCAATGCAATACTTGAAGAACATTTCTCACATTGATTTCCATGTGCAGTATCCCCAGAGGAGCATTCAAGTTAATGGATAACAGCAAAATTAAACTTCTTTAAGCTTACAGTTCATTTACTCGCTGCCCAATGACATTCCGGATCAATAAATCTCAGTACCTTGTTTGGCCACCACGGGTATAATGTACCGCTCAAATTCAGTGTGGCATAGAGTCAATCAACTGTCGGATTTCAGCCCGGGTGATTCGGCGACAGTTGTCGTGCTGTGGTTGGTTCTGGACGATCCAGAATATCCCTCAGGTGCTCAATCGGATTCTGAGCCGGTGAGAGTACGGGCCATTCAAGACACTGAAGATTATTCTGCCTCAACTAGTCCCTACAAATCCTGGCGACGTGGTTTCGTGTCGAGTGGGACAACAACTGGTGCCAGAATCTCATCACACTAATGCATCATGTTTAGGTTTCCATCAATCACAACCAGTTCCATTTTGTGTCTGCTGCTGATTCCTGCCCAAACCATCACTGATGGTCCACCCCAGCCGTCACGCTGCAATCAACATAACGTTCTCCTCGTCTTCTCCATACGCGCCTTCTGCCGTCAGCGACGCTCAACTTGAAACGTGACTCGTCTGAAAGCAATACCCTGTTCCATCGGAGAGCATTCCAAGCCAGATGTGCCCCTGCCCATGCCAAGCGGGCCTGTGATGAGCAGGTGTGAACACCAATCCACGATGGGGACGTTGGTTCTGCAGGCTGGCCTCTCGTAGCCGATTACGAACTGTTTGGGCACTGATTCGGTTCTGGTGACGACCTCTGGTCTCAGCAGCAGTGACTGTAGCAGGACGAAAACGATTGTGAAGATGTTGTAGACGGATGTGTCTGTCCTGCTGAGAGGTGGTGACACATGATCTGGGAGCACGTCTCCATAGACAGGAGATAGTGCAAAGGCTAACTTGGACTGTCCTTGGGACCTGTCTCTGTGACATTCCAGCAGCCAGCATACCAATGGGTTGTTCCCTCTGATTTTGTCACAGCCGTGGCATGGTCATGTGTCGTTGAAAGACAAAGAAAACTGGTAAATGAGACCAGCATAGTTGTCGCTATTTATTGACCAATTTTGAGATGAGTTGAGCAATTTTCTCAACTCAACCTGTGTCGGCCACAGCAGCTTTGGTCGGTGCTCCATCAAGCGGAACGAGACACAACTTTTGAAAACTAACAGAAATTTCACATTTTCTGTGGCCTTTAGACACTAAATCCACCATGCATTACCGGGATTTTATGGGAAATATAGTGAATACACAGTTTGAGTGCTGCGTTGGAAGTTTTGTTCAGTATAGTTGTTGGCTACTATATGAATGTTTTATAATTTCAGTTATATCACTGTTAAGTAGTTATATGTAGATTGTTTCACGTTTGGTTGATGCTGAATCATATTCTACACAGTAGTTGCACGTGAATTTGGTTTTGTGTTGTTAGGTGCCAGAGAGAATGCGTTGTGTCCTTCGAGCAGCACTGGACCTCAGTACGAGCACCAAACCATTTGACAGTGTGACAGCAGCTCATCTTCTCAACCTGCTGCTGCACCAGCCGGACCTGAGCCAGGCATTGCTGCATTGCGCCCAGGAACAGGGCCTCATGTTCCACCCGCCCTCGCCACCACCACCTAATGCTGCTGAGGTCCTTACCTTGGAGCTCAACACTTTGGCTGGTGAGATCCAGATGCATACCTCAGAATCCCTAAATACCGCAAAACACAAATCACCTGCATGCACAGACTGATTATGTTCTTGGTGAGAGAGAACTTATCTCAATTACAGCTTACACCTTCTCATCAAAGAAAGAGAGAAAAAACCCAAAAAGGAGCATTTCAGACTGTCCCCTCACGTGATCAGTTCCTTGCTTTGAAGTATTAGCATTACAGTCAGGTCCATAATTTGGTGGACAGCAGTACAGTTGTAATTTTGCCTCTGCACATAACCACAAAGGAGATTAAATGAGACAATCAAGATGTGCTTGTAATGTAGACTTCTGGCTTTGATTCAAGGGGTTTAACAAAAATACCATTTAGTAATTGCAGCCAGTTTGCCAGAAGGCACACGGAAGACTTAAGCCTAGATTTGATCTCTGTTCTATTTTTCCATGAAGCTGTGACTGGTGGTGCAACAGACAAAATTTACAATATGGACAACTTCTCCGGTCAGAGCCACAGAAGCCGATAACTTCTCTCATGGGTGTCTTGGTGGCCAATCCTTATATTTAGTTTGTCCAATAACTTATGCGCTCGGAAAATGAAGGGACTGTTTATGAAAAAGTCTGTAATTCTAAAATGGTTGTGATAGTTTTGTTAAACCCCTCGAATTTAGGTAAAAGTCCACGCCACAAGCACATTTTGATTGTTTAATTTTAACTCCATTGTGGTGGTTTACAGAGGCAAAATAACAAAAATGGTCAATGTCCAAATACTTATGGACCTGACTATTTATGCATTTATCTGTCTAAGATCCATTGCTTCTTTTGGGTGCTTCCATTTGCTCGGCATCCTGTGGCAGCACTGGATGCCTTCCCTGACACGACTCCAGATCTACAAGGCGTATGGGCATAGGTGGGCTTGAACCCAGAACCTTGTTGCTGTGAGGCAAGAGTGCTAACTGCTGCTCCACCATGCTGCATTTGCCCAGCCAGCCTGTTTGAATGTATTCCTCCCCCTTCCCCCCCCAAAAAAACGTTTGGTGGTCAAACGTATTTTAAAAAAATTCTACAACCAGCCAAATTTGTCTTGCACTCTTTCGTTGCATTATCTGCTACATCACAAGCCATTCTATACAAGTTCATTAGGCTTTGCCTTTTTGCTCGGGATTGCCACAGCAGATCTGGTCTTGGAAGCAAGTGCATTAACCACTTGGCCACCACGTCCCCTATAACACTACTTGAATGATCCTGAATATTGTTTACAAGAACAAAATACTAACTGGTCTCTTTCACATTATGAAGAGTATAGGAAATACTTATGATATGAATTTGTGTCAGGAAAAATAACAGTACCAACCAACTTCACAGACGTAGTTTATGAGCCACTTTAAAAAACAAACAAACAAAAAACCCTATTTTGTTTGGTTCCTTTGTTCTCCACAATATTGAAATGTCCTTGGCTGGTGAAAAAATGTAAACTCAGCGTGATGCTTTCACTAATACTGTGCAACGTCGTTGTCATTGTTAAAACCAAAGGCCCAGCACAAAGCAGCGCAAGTGTCATTGCTCGTTTCCAAATGATAAAAAGTAATTTCTTTGGGCTTCTCCCTTTTTGCTTGCTCTAATATGGATCAGGCAAGTTCATTTGGCACAGGTTTTAAAATATAGTCTAATTATCAGTGATAATAAATTTATGAATGTGCAGAGAAGTAGCATTCTTGATGCGCTTCATTTGAATGATCCCAAAGGCAAAGTCTTTTCAGTTCTTCATCAATAGCATTTCATAGATAGATGTTATAGGTAAGTTTTCCACAATTCTGGAATGAAGCCTTCAAATGGAAACCATCGAATGGGCCTCAGATTCACCCAGTCAAGTCAAGGTTGATGAAATAAGTTGATGTTTGATTCCTCCCTCAGATTCATTTGATGTTTCCTTTCTGAGAGGATTAAAGTCGTCAAGTAATGAATCCCCTGTGTTTTATTCTCGGTCATAATCAATGTTTCACATGCAAACTGTCCAGTCAAAATGGCCAAAATATGTTTTAAACCATTTGATTCATGCATCTCCAGAATCAAAGCCACAACGTGAATGCAGGTTTCATTATGTCCCATCCTTCCAGGGACAAGACTAGAAAATTACAAGCCATTCTATTCAGTTTATTTTTTTAATGGAACAATTTGACAGACCTGTTCCTGAAATACAACAAGTGGTCATTTAATCAGGGTTAAAGGTCAAAATGGGAATTTTATTGTCATGTACAGGAAAAATGTGTGTTTACTTTGAATCAAATAGAAACTTGGGGTCAGTGATTAATTTAAGTCAAAGCTCAGCTGTCTAGTATCAGCAGGTCCTGAGGTACAGTGAGGAGTGAGTTCATTAGGGTCAAAGTTCAACACATTACTTTTTTGAGTTGTCTGTTACATATTAAACGTCTGTACCGTTTTCTGTCCTCAGTGGTTCAGTTCTTGCTGTTGTGTCTGCAGTCAGAGGTGTCGAGGGCCGAGTCATCTCTCTTGCAGGCAGCTGCTTCCTGTCCTCTCTATGGCCGAGCTCACTGCATCACTGCTGCCCTTCAACATCTCAACACTGAGTGAGCACAGATTTCACAACGCAAACACATCTTGCACAGTTCTTTGTTTTGTGACGAATGAATGCTGGTTTGTGCATCTAGGAGTTTGAGCCAGACTGAGGAGTGGAGAGCTCTGGTGTCAGAGCTGATAGCTGTGTGCTACAGGATGTCTGATGTGGTTTCCCCCATCGTACAGAGCTCCTCCCCTGAAGGACTCATCCCCATGGATACTGACTCAGGTAGTCTGCTGTCTCAGCCTGTATTGCATGAACAATATGTTTGGACTTTTCTGTCCACTTTTATCTACATTATACACAGGTACAGTGTGTGATTAATGAAAAGAAAAGACTGGAAATCCGAGCCAAGGATCCCACTCATAGATATCTTTGAATACCATGAAATTCTAAGTTTTTTTTTTTTTTCCATATTGCCAACAATAGTAAATTTAATTCCTTAAATTTGCTAAATAAACTGGCTACTTTAAATTAGAATGTCCTGTACTTTGTCTTCCACACTGATGTTGTTTAATATTAACTTTTCCAATGGGTTTTATCCAAATATTATTACCAAAAACAAAACATCAAGAGCAATTCCTCGGCTTTGAAATGTATTCTGTAAAATTAAATGTGTGTGTCCAACCCCTCCAATTTGTGAACACGATAACTCAAACAATAAATGCTATTAGCTTTTAACTCACCAAATTATAAGGGAATGTGATGGATGGATGTACAGTACTGTGAAAATGTTTTAGGCAATCAGTTTTTTTATTTTTTATTAAAACAAACAAATGCCCCAGGCATCAACA
>OMMV01204497.1:0-10231 GCA_900302635.1 Chatrabus melanurus
GAACGTCTGTTTGGTCTACGACGCACATCTCACGCTGTGAGGGAGCAGGTGCACCTGCTTGCTGCAGACGGCACACACACTCATAACGTGCGTACGCAAATAAGGCACGGTGCAAGTGCGGCACCCCGTGGGTCGGGAGTACAAAAGGCGCACCGTGGCCACACGTTGCTATCAGCGTCCCTGCGTGTCCGGACAACTCACGGTGAACCTGCTACGCGCACAGTGGCCATATGCCGTTCTTCCGCCTTTCTGACGGCTCCCGTGCAACCTTTACTCTGCCTCTAAGTCCTCCACGTCCTTCACGTCCTCCACGGAACCCACAAATCGCAGAGGACGCATGCTCCCACCAATCGTGCGTGCAGTTGTGACTGAGGCTTTAGTGACATTGTCTTCTGTGTTAGCTATTCCTCATGCTTTTATTCTGACGTCTCCTCCGTGTTTACGCTGTGTGGCTTTACTTCCTGTTCATTGGTTTTTGGGTTCACGTGTTTCTCCACTTCCACGTTAATTGTTTCTCAGACTTTATAACCATTCACATTTCATTACTCCCTTCGCCAGATTGCCGAGCATCATTCCTGCCCTCTCGTGTTGTTTCTTTGTGTTTGCATCTGTGTTACTGACTCACACTGCCCTTCTGTGTTTCCTGAGCCTAGCCTATTGATTCCAGATTTGGTTGCCTGGTTTGACTGATCATTGTGTCCTGACCTGTCCTATTTTTGTGGATAACTCTTCTGTTCTCCTCAAGGACACGGTTGCCTGTTCGGCTGTTTTTCCATGTATCTGCCCTCCACCTGTTCAAACGGCTGATCTTCTCGTCTGCCTCTTCCTGGACAATTGTGTGATATAAACTGTTCCTATTGTGTGTACTCACAAAGGCAGCTGCAGTTGCCTGTAATAAACTAGTTTTTTTTTTATTATTATTATTTTTTTACCTACCTCCGTTGTTGTTCTCTGCATTGGGGTCCTCTGTCAAACCATTACATTAGATTTATCACACTTAAACTTTCAAGTTTCAATTTTTGAAATATATCAAACTGTATGAAGATGATCGGATCCACCATAGATTATCTCTACCAGCCTTGATATGAAAACTTTGACTCGGCTCTTAGAGGGAATTTCAAATTACAATGTATGGGAGCCAATGAAAAACAAATGATGTGGATACAGGTAGATGTAGCAGGACGATGGATGTTGACAGCAGCAGGCTCGATACACCAGTGTGACATCAATTTGGATTCTTAGATTTTTGGTGAGCAGATATCAGCTATAAAACCAACAAGTGGGCAGTGAATACAGATTTTAAAGAAATTATCATCAACATCCAGTTCTCTTTTCTGCATTGCTACCTTGGGGCAAAAATACTCCGGCACTCCTCACGAATGCCTCATAAATGAGACATGCAGACTATAGTGAATAAGAAATGTCTTGCTGCTTGAGTGGCTCCAAGTTTGAACCTTTTGTTACAGCAGAGAATGAAATGACAAATATTTTAAAGTTGGCTGACAGATTTCATTGGTCCTGAGGCTGTTTGATGAACCGCTTCCTGGCAAATTAAGGTTAAGGCAAGGTAGATGGACTTGTTTGACTCTGCCTCATCACATGGAACGAGTGGCTGCAGGGCATCCTTAGTCTCGACCATGTCATTAAATACATGCATTCTTATGTATGTATTTAATGACATATGTGCAGCTACACAGTCATGCATGTATGCAGATGTCCACACAAGAATATGTGTATACATTTGCACAGATGTATGTCTACAAAGCAGTTTCAACACATACAGAATTACCAAACCAAGTGTTTTAAGAACACAATACAACTTCATTACGACTACAGTTAACAGCACAGATTTCCTGGAATGACTAAAATACATATACAACAAAATTTAATTCCGCATCCCTATTCTAAAAAATTTACAGTCTGGTCCATAAGTATTTGGACAATGACTTTCTTTTTTCTTTTCTTTTTTTTCTTTTTTGGCTCTGTACACCATTACATGCGGTTGAAATGAAACAATCAATATGTGCTTGAAATGTAGAATTGTAACTTTAATTCAAGGGGTTTAACAAAAATACTGCACTAACCATTCAGGTATTACAAGCATTATTATACTCAGTCCCTCCATTTTTAGATGCCATAAGTAATTGGACAAACTAAATATCAAGATTATTTTAAATAAGAATCATCACTTTTGCAAACGGTTTTCTTTAGACAAGTCAGGGATGGATACATGAACATTTCCAAGCCACTGAATATGTCTTGAACTTCATTTACATCAATCATTAAGAAATGCAAACAGCATGATCAGGTCAGGTCTGGGAGCATGTGCTGGTGGCGTGCATCAATGTATCCACCACACCACGTAACCGCCTTGGGTCCTGGATGGCAACCACCCAGGCGGACAACCGATTCATCTCCACCTCTCAAAAGTAATCATGTATGGTATCTGCTGCAGCCAGGTGCAACATGGCCTTCTCCAGCTGCTGGGGTCCTCAACACTGAGGCACTGTGTGCTGGATCATGTCCAGAGCAACGTGCAACATGGCTAAAATGTCATAGCTGATGTTCCCTCGCAAAGCAAGTGATACTCCTCATCAGAGTCTCACTACTTGATTAACACAAAGTCATTCGAGTGGTACCCAAGGATCCTCTGAAGAGACCTAGTACAAAAGACATCCAGTTAAAGCCTTAGGTCACTGGTTACCATCCAAATCTCACAACCATACAGTAAGACAGGAAACACCTGAACCGTGAAGATTTGGACCTTCATTCTCCTACACAGATATTGACATCGCCGAACACCTATGTCTAGTGACCTCATTTCCATTTGCTGAAAGTTTACATAAAGCTATGAACAGGAGCAGCTGCTTTTCATAAACAGTATGCACTGTACAGTACATCTGTCTGGAGTCTGCAGTTCTCAAAAACTGAGTGACCGTGCAAGAAGGAGACAAGTGAGGGAAGCCACCAAGACACCTAGACAACTCTCAAGGAGGTATAAGCTTCTGTGACTCTGCTCAGAGAAAATGGGCATTGTGCAACTTTTGTCTTTTGCACCACCAGTTACACAGCTTCATGATGAAGTGGCACAGAGAAGTATTTTCATATAAGAAATCATACAAATCTAGGCTTGAATCTCCCATGTCCCTTTTGGCAACCTGTAGCTGACAATCTTTGTGTCACTCCACCATGAAGCTGTCTAACATGGGACACTTATGAAAGTGCAATGATTAAAAAAGCAAAAGCCCTGTCTCTGTTTTTGGGGAAGTGAGACAGTGTGCACATGTGCGGGAAGCTACTGCAGATGACATATCCAGCATGTTCGCCTTCCCTCTGCAGTGGATGTGTGTCATTAAATAGTGGCTGAGAGAAGAATAAGAAATCAAAATTTAAGAAGAAGGCAAACACTCATGTCTGCTGCATCGCAGGAAGTCAAGTGTTACGACATGTTGGTCTCCTCACAGAGTAGCTGGATAGAGAGTTTGGGTTGGGAGGGGGTTTCCATCATGCTTAAACCTTCCAAACACTCATAGGATCAGACTGAAAGCGATACGGACAAGCAGACATATGTACACTTCCCACCACTTCCTCTTTCTGCACAGGCTTTGGTGCTACTGACACACAACACATTGCCCAAATAATCCACTAATACCACCTGCAGAATAAAATATGCAACAACTTTAACCAGATGGCTGCATATGTCCATTTTCACTTGCACAGGTGTATTGCTACACAGCGTCACACAGCCATGTACTGCAGAGTCCTGTTAGCTGAATGTGTCCTGATTGGTTACAGCACACAGAAAACTCTGACTCCACCACAACAATAGCGCAATATGACAAAGTGACAACACTTCGGTTGTGATGGATTTGAGATATGAAAAGTGGTTCGCTCTGCAGAAATTACACTATTGTGTCTTTGTTTTGGAAACACTGGCAACAACTGATTTGCAAATGAATGAACCATCATATTCAGAAGACTTTCCAGTTGCTGAAAGTTTAAATAAAGCTGTGAACAGGAGCAGCTGCTTTGCTTAAGCATGAAAGGAATTATAGAACTACTATAGTAGAAATTGCGCAACAAGGCGCAAGAATATACAATGATTTTATGCATATTTTGGATCCCCTACTGTTTTGATTACAACTGGGCAATTCTACGGTAACAGAATTACAATGACAGTAAAATCGGTCCAAATTTTAGCTTACCATTAAAAATTTGCTCTGGTTGTAATTCCATTACTGTAGAATTACTCCACTTCGATGGTGTCCATGACTATAGAAAACATAATAAATAAACAGTTTCAAGCAGATTCAAGGGTCAAGTCAAATCTGGGAGCATACGCTTGTGCCGCGCTTCGCCACATCTCTAAAATAGACATTTATCTGCCACAGCCAGGTGAAAGTTGGGTCATCTGGAATAGTTCCATGACTGTGAAGAGCAAAGTTTTGTTTCTCAATGGATTTGGCTTCTAGGATGGTAAAATAATGGATTTAGCTCCCATGCCCCTCGCAAAAACGTGGGCGAAAGTCATGAGGTGCTCAAATCCAAAATGGCCACAGTAATTCAAAAATAATCAGTATTTAGAATCATCTTTTCAATGATTTGGCCTATAATCATGTGTAATACATGATTTCTAGGGTTTTTTGGGGTTAAGGAATTCATATTTGATGTTATTTTGATGTTTACACCTATATTTCACCATTAAATGTGACTTTTAATTCCAAGACGGGTGCCAGTCTTAAGCTCGCAAATGTCCCTTTTTCACATTCCCTGCTAAGCTTTCATATTATGCTGTGATAAGCGTTTGACATTGTCAAGTTCAGATTAGGGTTAGTAAAACTATAATAGACACAAAATCAAACAAATGTGTTTTTTAATATGAATACATTGACATGCATTTATGTCATATGTGACAAAAGGCAGCAGCTTAAACTGACATTCTGTCTAATACGCTGCCTTTCGTCTTCACATTTGTACACCTGTTTTTTATTTTCTGAAACAAAATCAGCTGATTAACATTAGAATGTACTAAACACTATAATAATATGTGTTGCAAGTGTTTCTGAAATGTATAGTATGCTGGAATGTAAAACAGTCTAACACAGTCTGTTACACTGTTTTGCGGTCCAGTGGATGATATTTTGTCTGCAAGACACCATAGTGGCACAATATCCCAGCAATAGTTGCCACTAATATAAAAACTGGCAATAATCTGGAATAGTATGAAATATAAAGTATTAAAAACAAATAAAAATGTATTTTAATAGGGGTACATTGATATACATTTCTGTTGAAATCTGGCAAATGGCAGTAACTTAAACTGACATACAGGCTAAGATACTGTATTTTGTCTTCATTACTACTAAAATGTTACTCTTGATCTGAATCTGCTAACTCACCACACTCGCTATAGTCCAAATCATGGAAAAGATAATTCTAGATTCTGATTTTTCAATTATGGCAGGCATTTTCGATTGGAGCGCCTCATGACTTCCGCTCACATTTTTGCGAGGAGCATGGGAGCTAAATTCCTTATTTTACCATCCTAGAACCCAAATCCATTGAGAAACAAAACTTTGCTCTCCACGGTCACAGAACCATTCTAGATCACTCAACTATGAAGCGTGAGTGTCCCCTTCACCTTCTGCATCCACTGGGGTCCTCAACACTCAGGCACCTATGTGCTGGATCATGCACAGAGAAACGGGCCACATGGTCAAAATGTCGAAGTTGACACTCCCTCACAATGCAAGTGATAGTCCTCATATTACCTAAGGATCCTCTGAAGAGACGTACTACCAAAGACATCCAGCCATCGCCTTATCTCACTGGTTAGCATCCAAGTCTCACAACCATACAGTAAGACAGGAAGCACCAGGACCCTAACGACTTGGACCTTCATTTTCCTGCAAAGATATCAGCATCACCAAACACCTCTGTCCAGTGACCTCATGACTCCATAAGCTCTTTCCAGGCATCTCTCAATCTCAAAGGCCGCAGACCCAGAGACATGAATGTCACTGCCGAGATAAGTGACTCTACAGGTTCAGCACTCCGATTCCTCACTCAGCTTCTCAAGTGCTGCAATCAGGGTATCCATTGATTCCACAAAGATCACAGCATCGTCTGTGAACTCAAGGTCAGTAAACCTTTCCTCACCAACAAAAGCACCTAAGTCACTGGTTTCCACAACCGTACCCAACACCCAGTCCATGCAAGCACTGAACAGTGTTTGAGCCAGAACACATCCCTGATGGACACCAGTTTTTACTGAGAAAAACTCAGTCTCTGCCTCTGCTCCATACAGTACTCACAGTATCTGTGTGTAGGCTGGCTATGATGTCCAGCAGCTTGTTGGGGACCCCACGAGTTCTCAAGATGTTCCAGAGAGCAGTCCGAACAACTTAATCGAACGCTTTCAGTCGAGGGTGACGGATTCAGGAAAATGTTTGACTGCATCTGCCATGAGAGAAATTCTGCTTGTTAGCAGGATTATTCAAACTACTCTGCAGAGCAGGTAGTTCTCTGGGATTTGATTCCCAGTGTGCGCTTCAGGCTACCTGTCTGTTCCATGGACAAAACACCATCTGCATTGTCCCAGTCCAATCAGTTGTAAATGGGTCCCAGCCTTGGCTGGAGATGTAACCTCTGATGGACTGGCGCCCCGTCCAGGAGGAGTTGTAGGCTCTCATCCGCTTCATGATACAGTATCTGGGGATAAGTGTCATGATCCAGATCTTCTCCCTCACTTCCTTTTTATTTTGACATTGCCTGCCCTTGTCTCTTTTCATTTGCTTCACTTACTTTTGGAGCACACCTGTTTGATATTGTGGTAATTGTTCCTCCTAGTATATTTCTTTTGTGTTCCCCAGTGCCAGTACATTGTTTGGTCCACCATGACTACCAGCATTGTTATATTCTACCAATGATTCCTTGTTGTCGACCAGTGTTTTTTCCTGTTTTACCTCATTTCTCTTACCTGCCTCCTTGTGGATTTGATTGCCTTGTCTGACTGCCTAAACTGTGAGTTGATCTATTTGCCTACCTTTTGGAAACAACCTGTACTTAACCCTTCATGGACACTGGTGCCAGACTGACTGATTTACTGTGTTTGACCATGACCTGTTATAGTATTTTTAATAAAGAACTTTGGAGTCACCTTACTGTTTGTTCTCTCTCTCTCTCTCTCTCTCTCATATATATATATAATGCAACCAAAGACAATGCTATAAATCCAGTTTTGACATGGTTAGAAGCAGTGTATTGATCACAGGGAGCCACTGCACAGTGTATTTTATCTAAAAGGTACCAAACACATATTAAGGTGGTCTGGAGTACCTATAATACCTATTTTTAAAATTTGGCATTTTGAAACTTTGCAGTTGAGTCAGTCTCTCATATTTGAGCATCTCAGTTTATTTGATTCACAAAAGCACTTGTACCCAGGTGGGTACAGAGAAAAGTCTTGCAAAAGACATCCATAGACAGAATATGCATGATGTTTGACTGTGTTTTATGTAAGTGAGCAAGATTATATTTTGGGGCTAAGACAGCAGCAGCACACTCACTTAATTATGTCTAATAAATCTTGATCCAAATTGCCCTCCAGGGATTGAAACAGCTGCTGGGGGATGAAGTAACTGAAGTGGCACTTTCGTATTTGTTATTCTACCTTTAACAGATTACACACGCTGACTTGTCATCCCTCATCCACTGGGGCAAGGGAAGTGAAGGGAGAACATCAAGACGCTGTCGGTCAGTCATTCTGTTTACCTCACTGTAAGTAGCCTGGGGGTAATGCACTAATCAGCGTCCACTAAAATGCTCTGTAATTGGATGTGTTTACTGTGCTTGCATGGCTGATTGAATCGTCGTATCCCATTTGAGAAAAACGGGCATACTATTAATGTGTATGTATATAGGCTCGAGTGGTCAAAAGGAGAGGGCTGCAGGTTAAAAAGAAGTGTTATTATAAAAGACAGTTTCAGCTGCATTTCCCTAAAAAGTAAATGTGAAACCAACAGGCATTTGTACAATTGGACCACTGTTACATATTTATACTGCAGGTCAGAACAGTTTTTGTTCTTTCTCATTCAAAAGCTTTTTGAAAGTTAATGCATACTGTATAATAACCACCAACTCAGTTCTACTTTATGCAAAATAAATTACAATGACCACAGCAATGTGTGCAGTAAGTTGTGTTATGTAAAACCTGTAAAGCGTATACGTTCTGGCATAAGTGCGATGGGTTTAGGGCACATACATGCAGATCATGTGGGCTCTGTCCTCCACGGTGGGTTTCCAGAACACTCAGCTCTTTGTGCAGATGTATGTACAATGAAACATGATAAATATTCATCCAGTCGATCATTACGGTCCAAAGTCACAGTTTGGGTTCTGTTAAGAGATAGGTTTGCACCATGTCCAACTGTGTTCTTAAGTATGAAAAAAATACTGAAGCTGTGGATTTTGTTCAGAAAAAAAAACTTATTCTCAGTCAAGCAAAGTAAAAATCCTAGTGGGCAATCTGTTGAACCCAAGAGCCACTGAAGAGAAATGAGAGATAGAAAACATGTTCAACATGCACATATAGCAGGTGAAGTTAATTCTCAATTTTGGAGCCAACAACATATAACAATATATGATGGCCATATTGTGAGCAGTCTGTGGTTTAAACCAGTTTAAAACATATTAAACATTAATAAACAGTTGAAACTATTCCACCATCCTCAGTGTAGAACACTTTAAATTCATGAAAAACCAGTTTACACCAGAAAAGGCAAATTCATACCTTCCAGAAACTGACACAGTTCCAATTGGCCACTTTCCTTGACAAGCAGCGGTGGACTTGGTGGCCACCAGATTGAGGCTTTAGAAAGAAACTGACAAACAAGCTCATTTCAACCTACATTTCAACCTCTTTTCTCACAGACACCATTCACTGTATACCTCACGCGATCATCTCCCTCGTTCTCTTTTTTTCACAGCTAAATTCATATAAAATCCTTTCCACAGGGTTGTGTGGTGTCATGACCATGTTATTTAAGTTTTAGAATATAACCACTGTGAAACAAGCACAAAATAACACCTTACTCGTCTGATTTACTTTTGTGCAGAAATAGTTGACACTCACAGATCCCATTCACGACGTACGTTGTTCAGCTATCTCCCTCGCTCTATTTTTCATTTGTGGCTAAATTCATTATTGGTATGGTAGTACCAATACACAGGAATGGCACGGATGTGCCTATAGTGCAGTACAAACAAATCACAGCAAAAACTCCAGAAAAACTGAGCACTTGACTATAAAAAGTAACTAGAAGTCTTATACGCTGGTTTCTCTATCCACCAAGCCTAAAAGCATGCTTAGAATCCATCGCTAACATACTTTAATAAACATTGAAAAATATCCCATTTCTCCATCTTCTTCTTCCGCTTTGTCCAAGCGTAGCTCATCAATGGTTCTCTTTCAGAAACTGTAGTTGGTGCAAATCCAAGCCAACGGTTCCTAGCTAGCTCCTTTTGCAATTAATTATTAGATATTTGTACGTTTTGAGTACATACAGGGGAGAAAACTTCTCTCCTGGTTCTACAGTAGTGCTGTGGCGTTCGTGAATGATACGATTCTTTTGACTGGCTCTTTCATATGAATGATTCGCGAATCGCCTTCAAAAGAATCAGATCAGTCAAACGAGCCAGACCAGTTCCAGACCACAACATAATACTGTTGTTTGCTGTGGGTAAAAGGCACTGACTTGATAGCTCAATTGCTAGAGCATGTAGCTGATCATCCAAAGCTTGTAGGTTCAAGTCCTGCAGGAAATTTCTTTTTTTTTGAAAGATACTGGTGAGTTAACCAAAGTGGTTATGACATTTATAGGGTAACAATGAGCACAGATTAGTCAATTGACAAATATAAAATGCAGAATTTGTAAGTATTCAGAACTGGACCAGTGATTCATATTTTAGGCGGCCTTATTCTTATTTTTTAAAATATATGAATATAATATAAAGCATTTATTTTTAAAAGAGCGCATCAAAAAGCTCCCAAACGTGTATACTAGATTACATGGGCCTCCATCATAATATCTTACATTTTTCTTGTGAAATATTAACCTAAAAGTGTACTCATCCACATTTGTACAGAACAGCTGTCCTCGTATGATCAGTCCACTGCATGCCAGTTTAGACAGCAGGAGATGATGTGACCAAGCGAATTACAAAAGTTGAT
>OMMV01204503.1:0-15037 GCA_900302635.1 Chatrabus melanurus
GTTCCCCCCCCCCCCAGGCCCCCCCCCCCAAAAAAAAAAAAAAAAAAATCAAATGGGGAAACGAGTCATTCTTATTTATTTGTCCCTTTACATATTCATCATATTTGTGTTTGCTCGTAATACAACGAGAATTCTGGTCACTTACACAAACCTTGAGGCAACCCCAAAGCAAGCCGTTTAAGTTTGCAGCGATTTAAATTGCTCGCAGGAGAAACTTGTTCTTTGGAGGTCATTGTTATGCTGTTATTTTTAACCTCACACATATGCAATGGATTCTGTCCGGAAAATATATCACAGTCCACTATGTTTCACTCACGAGAACCCAGTTTTTTGGTGGGGGTTTTTTTTGCATTTCACAGCGACTTTTTTGAAGATCAAATGTTTTGGTTCTGTCCCATTTCTGCAAAGTTGATATGTAACCCGACTAAATGTGGTGCAGTTGGTAAAAATATTGTTACCCAATGATGTACGAATAGAGTTGCATGCCTGTAGCTCTGTGTGTTAAACAGCTGTTGCAGCTGCACGTCCCTTTGAATGCAAGGTATCGGTGGCTGACGTGGCTTCCTAAAACATCACTTGAATTCACGTCTCTTAAAAACACGGTTACCTTCTTCTGATTCTGGAATTTATTCGAATATTTGTGCGGGATGTAATTTGTAAGTTGATTTGTTCGTCTTTTGTCTTTTTATGTGCTTCAGGGTGTTTTCCAGTCAGCCTGATTAACATTTGATATGTGCCCCAGAGTGTAGGATGACACTTTTTTGTCACACGATTCAGGTTTCCAGACCCTAAAGCTGACACACTGACACAGCACAACTGGACGGGAAAACAGTATTTATTTATGCTATTGTCATGCAGTCTTTCAGCATGCAGGCCAAAACCACAAGTCCACAGCCATGCCAGGTCAGGGGGTCGACAAACACGCCCTCAAAAATCGGGTTGCGGCAGAATCCAGTTAATTGGAGCAAGATTCAGAAAACAAGGAAGTAAAAAAAAAAAAGAAGACACTATGATGACAAGCCAGCAGAGTTTGACCGTGACAGTCAGGCACAGAATACTGGAGGGACTGGATCAAATGGAGGAGCTGATGAGGAGGTGAACAGGAAGCTGTGAGACGTGGGAGGTGTTCAGGAACCGCAGGCCCCCCTGCAATGATCGGACAAATGACAAACATGTATATATAATATAACAAATATACAGAGAGATTTTGAACTATAAACATGCAGAACAATAGATTTTTTTTTGTTTTACTGTAACTCTATTGCAGTAAAACCTGATCAGACTCAAGGGCTGATTTTTAACATCACCAGCTGAAAGACTGCTGCAGAGCGTTTGGTTCTGTGCTCAATAACTACGCGTGGTCGTGTTTCCAAGCACGCCACCTTCAAACGCAGCCGGTTTTTACAAATCATGAATCCACAGTAATGCAAATATTAATTTTAAGTTTGTAATTATATTTGATGCTTTTATATATTATATATATATATAGTTCCTAGACTGTTCAATGATTGCATGGACTGGGTGTTGTGTTGGGTCGTGGAAACCAGCAGCCTTGGCGCCTTTTTTTTGGGAAGGAAAGGTTGACTGACCACGATTTCATGGGCAATATTGTGATCTTTGCAGAATCAATGGATACCCTGATTGCAGCACTTGAGAATGTGCGTAAGGAGTCGGAGTGTCTGGGTTTATAATTGTCCTGGATCAAGACTAAGCTTCTGGCTTTCAATGACTTCCTGGACTCGGCCATCAGATGTGTGTCTGTGTGCCGTGAAAGTGTCGAACTTCTGCAGAGATTCACTTATCTCGGCAGTGACGTTCATGTCTCTGGATCCTCGGCCTTTGCTATGAGGCGATGCGTGGGAAGAGCTCATGGAGTCATGAAGTCACTGGACACAGATGTCTGATGATGCTGATATCTTTGCAGGAGAACGAAGGTCCAAGTCTTCCTGTCCTCGTCCTTCCTGTCTTACTGTATGGTTGTGAGACTTGGATCATTAGCAATCACCTAAGATGACAACCGGTATTAGGTTTCTTCGAGGGATCCTTAGGGACCGTTGGAATGACTTTGTGTTAAACAAGCGGTTACTTAGGGAGGCTCAGATGAGGAGTATCACTTGCATTTTGAGGGAACGTCAACCTTGACATTTTGGTCATCTGGCACATTTCTCTGGGCATGATCCAGCACGCAGGTGCCTCAGTGTTGAGGCCCCCAGCAGTTGGAGAAGTCCAGGGGGACGGCAATGTTTCATCTGGCTGCAGCAGATCGATGGTTACTTTCCAGAGGTGGAGATGGACTGGATGTCTGCCTGGGTGGTTGCCATCCAGGACCCAGGAAGTTTGCTTAGTGTGGTGGATGTGGCAGCGAGTGGCACCAGCACATGTTCCCAGACCTGACCTGTCCTGCATGTTTTCAGGATGCCGATTGTATTTTGCAACAATTTGATGTGCACGCTGACATATCGACGACTGTTTAGACTGCAGTAAAAACGATCGAGAACATAAACTCTGACAGTTTAATCTGTTTCTCTCGCAGAAACAGAGTTGGAATTGATGCAGTCATGTGAGAAGATTAAACTTAATTTTGCTGTTATGAGAACGACCATTCCCCAGTGTATGAACATATGTGCATGTGTGTCCCGTGTACTGTGCATGCATGTGCAAATGTTAATGAAACAGTGGGTTGATACAGACAAAGATATCAGTTACTCAAAAAGCAGAACCGATCCATCAAAAGACATTTGTGTTAGTGTGTCCACAAGTATGCACGTGTGTGTCTGAAATGTCTTTGGTTGGATCAGTTGTGTTTTCTTTGTCAGGAATAACCCACTGTTTCATAAACACCTTTTTTTTTAACACTTCTGTCTCTGACCTGCAGATATGTAAAAAGGTGATTAAAAGGTGTTTTCTATCATGTAATTAATTCTACTTCAACAGGCAGTCGAGAAGTCTCAGATATCTGTGGAGGTATTAACAATCAAGACTTGAAAAAAAATGCCTCACAACACAACACAACACAAGCCATTGTTGTATTTTTATGAGCCGTTTAACAGTGGGAGTCACTTTGGCCACGCTGAGATGACACTCAGCATGTTGTTTGATTTAAGTCTATTTTCCACATCAAGGCAGGTTGATCTTATCCCAGATGAGGGCAAATTCCCTGACAAAAATTATTCCCAGATCCAAAACAAAGGAAAGCCAGGCGTCCTAACAGAGGTCTTTTCCATGTATGAACGCAGCAGCACTGCAGGCATCCACAAGCTGTTAAACACACTTTCAAATGTTAATATTTGCAGTTTACATTTGTTTTCCGCACAGCTACACCACAGCTCTGCAAGAACGTTTCAAGAAAGTACACGGATGATTGCATGAGACTGAATGATAATTAACATAATTCATATATAGTTCATAAGAGAAGTTGCATTCAGCTGCAGCGAGAGGTCGAGTCAAGTGTGGGAGCATGTGCTGGTGCCGCGCTTCGCCGCATCCATGACACCACGGAACCGTCCTGGGTCCTGGATGGCAACCACCCAGGCAGACAACCGGTCTATCCAAGAGGTGGCTTGGACAAATCTCAAAACTCTTCAGGTAAGAGTTGTTGGTGTTTGCCTTTCGGCCTCTCGCGGGTGCTCGAGGTCGCCACAGCAGATCGAGTACAGATGCACATTGGGATTTGGCACAAAGTTTTACGCCGGATGCCCTTCCTGACGCAACTCCAGTTTCACATGGAGACACACACACCTCCCCTGGTCTTGCAGAGTGGTCTCCCAGCCAAGATCTGACGGGATCAGGTGTACAGGATCTTCAGGTAAGAGTATCTACATTTTTTATACCCCCACAAATATAAATTTGGCTGTGTTTAGGAATCACTATCTCCAACAGCGTGGTGGCCAAGCAGTTAGTGCGCTTGCTTCCAAAGCAGAAGGTTCCCAGTTCAAGCCCACCTGTGCCCATTCTCCATGTAAGGCGGAGTTGCATCAGGAAGGGCATCCGGTGTAAAACTTGTGCCAAATCAACATGCCGATCCATATCTGCCAGTCTTTCCGTGAATCTTGTAAGCGCAACTCCTCCTAAACCATTTCAATGGACCTTCACACAATGGTAGCACACCATTTGAAGATGTGCATGAAGGAAAATAATTCTGGTCTGACTTCTTCAAGCATTGGTCATTAGACTTTTGTGTTTAATCGATGCATCATACTGTATGATGTTGACTTCAGAAGCAAAACGCCTCCTAAACCGCTTTATGGTTTTCAGTTAAACTTCACACAGTGGTAGCACACCATCCACCTCCATCTCACCCTGTCCTCTGCAGCTTCTTCTGTCACACCAACCACCTGCATGTCCTCCCTCACCACATCCATAAACCTCCTCTTTGGCCTCCCTCTTCTCCTCCTTCCTGGTGGCTCCATCCTCAGCATCCTTCTCCCTATATACCCTGGGTCCCTCCTCTGCACTCAATCTCAATATTGACTCTCTGACTTTGTCTCCAAACGTGCTCATTCCTAATCCTGTCCATCCTCGTCACTCACACAGAAAATCACAGCATCTTCAGCTCTGCCACCTCCAGCTCCGCCTCCTGTCTTTCTGTCAGCACCGCTGCCTCTCAGCCGTATCACATACTGTAGCTGGTCTCACTTCCATCTTGTAAACATTTCCTTTCACTCTTGTCACAAATCGCTCCTGTCACTCTTCTCCTCCTGCTCCACCGTGCCTGCACTCTCTTCTTCACCTCTACCAACACACCATTTTGTGAACTTGCTCACACATCTCTAATTTACATTGGTTTTAAGCACAGAGGCAAAAGTATTTCTCATTACATGCCCACATTATCAAACATTCCCAACAGTCACATCTGTGTTAATGTGAAACACAATTGGTTTCAGGGTTATTATTTGTCTTTTTCTTTTGACTTTTACTCCTTTCTTACCGTCACATTCTGTGGAATTCACAGAGATTAATCTGAATGATTTTCTGCCCTCAGAGCAGCACAGTCCCTTATTCAGCTGCTTCTTCTCTGCCTCCTCAAACACATCCAGGACCAGTAATGGCAATAATGCAAATCTAATTACAGCTTCTCTTCTCTTCGCTGTAAGGATTCGAATGCTGGTGTAAATCACGATGAGGTGCTGGAACGTACAGTTAGCTGTGAGGCACTTTACAACTGACACTTTCAATTTGGACTGTGTAAAGCAATCTGTTCTCTATTACACATCCTTACATCCATATTTTAAAAAAATTGTTTAAATTATAATAATAAAACATTAAACACAGTAGATAAAACAATAATAATGAAGAATGCAGTAAAGGTTTTAGGCACCCTTTTTTTTTAAATTAAAACAAACAAACAAATGCCCCAGGCATCATCGTCAACAGAAACTCATGTGAAATCCCCACCCCCCTAAAAAAATGCAACATAAATAAAATATGAGATTATTACGTTTCTTTAATAATAATAATAATAATAATAAAACATTAAAACACAGTAAGATAAAACAATAATAATGAAGAATGCAGTACTGTGCAAAAGTTTTAGGCACTCTTTTTTTTAAAATTAAAACAAACAAACAAATGCCCCCTGGCATCATCGTCAACAGAAACTCATGTGAAATCCCCACCCCCCTAAAAAAATGCAACATAAATAAAATATGAGATTATTATGTTTTCTTTTTCATTAAAGTAACCAATCAATTACTAATTTACAAACTTCATTTTAAAAAGAAGCAAAAACACACAAAAAAATTGTATTTCCTTGTGGATGTACTGCCAAGTGCTTGACAACACAAAGACAGTAGATGATGATCAATCAATAATAAATTATTTTTAAAAAACCTGCTTTAACACAGCCTGATTTTCTTATAAATTTCAAGATACACCCTCAAACAAATTGTCATTTTATCACCTTAAAGAAATTATTAATTATTTTTTAAAGTTGAGAAGAAGTCATGCATTTTACATATTTATTCATAAATATGAACTATTTAACTAGCTTCTCTTTATTTAAAAGAAAAATGTAGACCCATTTAATGTGCCTAAAACTTTTGCACAGTACTGTATACCTGAAATCTAACAAAATACTGAAGTACAAACTAACAGACAGTTAGTGAGAGTCGAGAACATGTGAGTTTTAACATTTTTAATATTTAAAAATCCACGCTGCTTCAGGGATTCCTTCTGTTTGTGTGTCAACATGTGAAAAAAAATGCTCCCTGTAACTATGGTTACCAGGTGTCTCTCTCCCCCTCCCCCCCCAAAATTGGATGCCTGTTTGATGACAGTGTAGAAAGGAAGAGAAAGAGAGGAGGTGTGAGCACATAAAATATATTTGTTTTCCTTCACGTGATCTAACCTCCTGCATGTAGCGATAAATCAAAATCTGCTTCCCTGTGGTCGAACGCGGAGCTGAAATATGATCCGAATTTGCTGCTTATCAGGCAACCTGCTAAATAATGACCAAACACTGAGATATAGAGTACATTCTAAAACCATTATGTGTTTGTAGTCTTGTTAGCGTGTATCTGTTGTTCCCTCCATCATCTCTGCTGTGCTGCTCGGGCCTCACCCCCCCGCCCCCCGGCTTCCCTAGGGCCAGATCCACAAAGTCTTTAGCCGCTATTTCATCTTAAAGAAAAAGGACGCGCTTCTGCCAGAGGAGAGTTTGATCTGCATTAGTCAGTACCACTGCTGTGTTAGGGAGAGAAACGGAAAGCAAAAAAGGGTCTGGCTCGGTTTCTCGAGCTGCACCATATTGTAAAGCCCCGTTTCCAGTGATGTTGTTTCAGGGCTGGTTCAGAACCAGTGCCAAATTCTGAACCAGTTCTTCCCTTTTCAACAAATGAACTGGTTCTCTGCCATGAAAACTGGTTCCAGACACCACATGACATCCACCTTCTCATCAACCGCCAGACAGTTTTTAAAGATAAAAATCAGTGTCATTTCGTTTGTTTAAATGCAATTTGGTCGATGCTAGTTAGCTATAGCTAAAAGCTAAGACTAGCAAAGCCTGTCGTTAACACTTTACATTCAGTGGTGGGAATAATTAAAAACGTGTTCGATAGTTGTTTTTCTTCTTGAACGTAACCGCTGTCCACAGCGGTCACAAAGAGCAGCACAGATACGTTTTTCGCTTGTAAAGCCAGGAGCAACACTTAAAACAGAGATGACGTCGTCCTCCGTTGTTGTTGTTGTTGTCGTTGTCATTGTTTGGTTGCAAGTCATGCTGGGAAACCAGAGCTGTGTAAAGATGTAAGCAGTGACGTGATGACGTTTGCTCGACTGTGGCTCACAGTCTGTGGAAAATCAAACTGTTCTTTGAAGAGTCTGCCTTAAGCAGCTACCTAGCACCAGCACTCGGCTCTTGACAGTGGAAAGGTGCGTTAGGGAATTCTTTGCATTGAAACGAAGCTGCTTTCTGGTTCATACATTTCTTGGATTCCATTAGGAGGACACTATGATTCCAATCAGTACCCAAATGAACAAACTAAAGCATGTTTGCTCGACCATTATTCGATTTCTTGTGTCATAAAGGCTTAATGACATTGAACACTGAGGTTATTGTATTTTCTATTTGGCTTCCATTCCTCTTTTAGCTGCTCTTTGTTTTATACCCTCACATGGTTTGGGGTTTATTGCCTTTTCCCCTCAGGTGAAGGGAATGTAATCCAGTTCAAACTCCAGCTCATTGAGCTGATTGACAGGATGCGGCAGTGGGTCAGTTCTGCCTCATGAACACTTGTGTCTCGATCTCAATTCTAGATTTTATTCCTTTACCATTTAGCCACTTTCAGTATTTTGTATCTATATGATTTGGTTAATTCTGTAGATAAGAAGGGGGGCATTCTGTCACTAATGTCGGCCAGTCTGTATGAAATAAATTTGCTTCATTTTCCCCATATATGTTTGAATTTTCTCCACTTTTCTCTCACAGTCGAAAAATCTGCAGATTAAGTTCACTGGTGACTCTGAACTGACTGTTGATGTGAACATGAGAGTGAATGTGTTAGCCCTGTAATGGACCAAGGATCGGAGTTGGGTCTACCAGCATTGGTCAGTGTTGGCTGAGATAGGCTCCAGTGCCCGTGGACACTAATGGGATAAGTGAAAGAGAATGGATGGAGTGCCCAGAGAGAACTGGGAAGCACTGGACCTTCTTGTTGTGATGCTAGAATGCTAACCACTATAACGCCATGCTGTGAAAAAAGTGCTCTAAGGCCAGTGTCAGTGTCTACCCCTGACGGATCTTTAAATATTGTTTAAATAGTGTGGATGCATCAAAGCTTTTGCTTGTAGCTAAGAGTAATTTGTTGTTAGCATCATGGATCCTGGCACCTGGAAGAATGATAGGAATCCACATAATTCAATTCAATTCATTTATATAGCGCCAAATCACAACACAAGTCGCCCCAAGGCGCTTCACAAGGGTAAGGTCTAACCTTACCCACCCCCTGAGCAAGCACATTGGCAACAGTGGTGAGGAAAAACTCCCTAGATGTTTTAGCGATTATAGGAAGAAACCTCAAGCAGACCAGACTCAGAGGGGGGACCATCCGCTTTGGTCATACTACCAATGACAAAAATTGAAGAAGACAAAGCACAACAAAAAACTGTCAAACATGCACAGACAGAGGTGATGAACTAAGTGTCCAGGAGCTTATAAGGTCCAGTGGTCAAAATAACCAATCGTCCAAGCAGTCAACTGGTAGGATAAAGGACCCGTGAAGTAGAACGCTGCCAGGAACACCGTTGAGGAGGTCCACACTTAGAGGGGGCTGAGCCCTGCGAATCACATAGACTGAGATTTATTTTTATCTGCTGCCAATGCATGTTTGTCGGTTTCTTCACATGAATTCTTAAAAAGTAATCACGAAAATATCACCAAATTGAGGGTAAAGATTTCTCTTGGCTTCTGTAGTCCGGTGGATGCAGTGACTAAAACATGCACACCAGATCTGATCTGATAGAGAAACCATTAAACTCTGTGGCATATCTAGA
Organism: Chatrabus melanurus; assembly: GCA_900302635.1. Classification (NCBI taxonomy): domain Eukaryota; kingdom Metazoa; phylum Chordata; class Actinopteri; order Batrachoidiformes; family Batrachoididae; genus Chatrabus; species Chatrabus melanurus. Next base: position 8,989 of record OMMV01204503.1, read on the forward strand.
TAAGGGATTTTTATTTTCTTTTAAATTTCTGCTTAAGGTTGTGATTCGGGGAGGGAACGGGCAGCTGTGGTGCTTTCTGTACACCTGATCCCGTCAGATCTCAGAGGTGAAGCAGAGTAGGTCCTGATTAGTACTTGGCTGGGAGACCTCTTGGGAACACCAGGAGGTGTGCGTGTGTTTCTCCATGTAGAACTGGAGTTGTGTCAGCAAGGGCATCCGGTGTAAAACCTGTCCCAAATCCCAATGCAGATCTGGACTGGATCTGCTGCGGTGACCCTGAGCAACCGGGGGCAGCCGAAAGACCAAAAACAACAATATTAGAGGAAGGAACGTAATCGAGTAACCACAAAACAGAAATCCATGCTTGAGAAGCGGGAGGTGGGGAGAAAATGGTTCAGGAGAGGATTGGAAAACTGTTGGTGTAAGGCGAAAAACACAAATACCGTTTCTCCCACGCCGTATGTTTGTGTGTGCGTGCAGTGCGAGGCAGCGGTTAATAAGCAGCCGAGGTCCAATCCTGAGGGTAGATGTGCCTCATTAAAGAGTTACACATTCACTTTGCACTCTGTCTCTGTTCTGCGTTTTGTTTGAAACACCCAGAAAGAGATCAAAGACGTGAACTTTACATTCAGTGCTGCGCACCACACAGCATTTACCGAATGCCCGAGTGGAAGGTCTGACGGCCTGCGTTCAACACGATTCTAACCTCTGTTAAAAATCTCCTGTTCGAGCTGTCATTTCCTTCCTGCGCGTCTGTCTTGTCAGCGTGCCTATTTGGCAGTTTTGTCACTTCACGCCGCAGCTTCACCTGACCGACTTTGTTTGCAGAGACATGATTAGACATCATCTGTGTATTAGTTCTTCTCTGCAGCGGTACGGTTAGAGCCTTGTTTGACCTTAGGAAAGAAGGTCGCTTTGTCTGCGTGTGATGAGCCGCGCCTCCTGCTCCATTGCTCTTCTATTCAAATGACCATTAACATGCAGCCCACACAAATCACAATATCCCGCTGACCGATGTTGACATACAATCTCATCCAATCACTCCGCGGCGTTCACCCTTTCATCCACCTCCAACCACAGTCAGTCCCTGGGCACTGCCGTCTTCAGCACTTATTTGTTTTCCTGCATGTTTTCTGCTTAGGTTTTATTATTTTGCTGGAAGCCATGCTTCACCTCAGTAAAGTGTGACCTTGGAGAGATGCTACACTACTGCAAGTAGTGACAAAACAGCTAATTGAAAACATGCATGAGCCATTAACCTGGTTTTTGCTTCTAAACCACATTGTCCCAATGTGCGCAAGTAGCTCAGTGGGCTAGGAGTCTGGATACCAATATGTAGACCTGGGTTTGATTCCCAGTCATGCTTCCTGTCTGTGTTGTTAGACAAGACAATTCATCTGCACTGTCTTGGCCCACCCAACTGTAAATGGGTACCATCCCAGGCTGGGGAAGTAACCTCTGATGGACTTGCGTCCCATCCAGGGGGAGTCGTAGACTCTCAAATTCGTCACGCTGCAGTTCCCCAGTGCGTATACAGGACTTACTTCTTGTTATAGATGATGCAATCAGGCTTGTGTTCAAACTGTAACATTTTATGTTTTAAATGCACGTTTTATGGGATTAATCAGGCGATTTAATTATGAAAAAGCAATAATAGATGCTTCAGTCCCCAAGCATGCAGATCATTGGCTCCATTCCAACAAATGTTGCGTGATAATAAGTTAAACAGTCCTTTTAGAAACACATGCTAAAGGTATTTATTATACCTGCTACTGATTCATGCATTTTAAAAGTGAATGGAAGGAACCGATTTAATCTGTCTTCTGGACAGTGTTTTATTTTAGAGTAGGAATTATATTTTATACACTACAAAAAGGTTTTGATTGAAATTCTCTGATCACTGTTCATGTCATGTCTGATCCTGGATCTCCCAATCTCTTCTCCAAGTGCAGGGTTCATTTTACGTACTGTACAATACCTACAGTTGCGGACATAAGTTTACATACACCTTGGCCAAAAACTTTCAAACTAAATTTTCTCCAGCTGCCCATATTCCATTTTATCAAACAATATGTGCATTAAGTCAATTATAATCACTACTTTATTTCCATATGAAGTTATTTACAAATAATAGTTACATGGTAGGTTTATTTCACTATGTCAGATTTTTAGTGGGTCAACAGGTTACATGCACCAAGAAGAATGCCTCTTGAAACAACTTGGAAGATTCCAGAAATTGATGGAACTAGGCAATTAGTACCCGTGAGCAGTAAGTTTTAAGGGTGGAGCATTTGGAAAAGTGTGGATATTGAAAGCGTGGATCTTGACTAAGGGAAATGTTGGTGATTGGGGCGGCGAGACCATCCAAAAAGTACGTGCGCATGGGTGGAGGTTGGGAGGGGCAGTAATTTGTAGGGAAATGTGTGCCTGTGGATTTTTGCCATTTTTGCATACATACAGAGAGGGGATGGAAAAATTTGGGTGTTTTTTTTTGGCATGTTTACTTTAAGGATCACTCCAGTGATCCAAGGTGAACTGAAGGAGTGTGGTCTCATAAATATCATCAATATGTATGAGGTATGTGATAGCTACATGTTGGAGAAATCAGTTATCAAATCAATTTACCATGGAAATATCAAAGGTTGTAACAGTGTTTACAGTGGTAGTGTCCGCAATTCACCTTTCTGAAGGGAACATGAATACCTACAAAGGAATGTCACATTTTTGAGGTTACAGAAATGCATCAAGGATGAAAGGATGAAAGTTACCTGAAATCTTTCGGAGAAGATTTCTGGGTAAACAACATTGTCAATGTTGGTACCATGCTTTTCTGGAAATTTTCCATTTAAAGTTAAAATTTGAATATTTTTCTTTCATACCAAGTTTCATTGAAATTGGCCCAAGGACCTTGGACATATGGAAGTTTGACCTTTGACCCCAGTGACCTTGACCTTTGTTGAAACAGACCCCTCAAGGGCAATGTGGGGGGTCAACCTACATCCACATACCAAGTTTCGTTGAAATCGAGCCAAGGACCTGGGAGGAGTAGGGGAACAAACAAACACACAAACAAAAACACAAACAAATGTTGCTCAAATTACAGAATGATTACTTCTGAAACCTTCTGAATGAATAATTGTCATGATTTGGGATTAATCGGGAATTCTTTGGCTGTATTTAAGGGTGTACCTGTAGAACCAGTACCTTATTGCATTTATGTCACGAACCAGATTCAGAACCCCTGAGCAGCGAGCAGACAACATGACTGGAAAAAAGTCTTTATTTATGACAAGCAAAAGCTGGGAAAAACACAGTTCATCAGCCGGTAACAAAAGACAACCACAGGTGGCTGTGGTGAAGACTCGGGTAGGGCTGTGAGCAGCAGTCTTTGAAGAAAGGCACAGCACAAAATTAATTCAGTTCCACAAGCACAAAAATAGTTCAGTTCCCAAAGCACAAAAAGTAATTCAGTTCTAAGAGTTCAAAATAATTTAGTGTCAAAAGCACAAAAACTTCAGTTCCATTAATAGTCAATTTGGGGACAGGCAGGTGCGTTATCAGAATCCAGAGTCAAGGGTCAGCAACCAGTAATCCACCAGATCAGAGCTACAGTGCCCAAAAATGCTACGCAAAATGACAGGTTGAAAAACAAGGAGAGGATCAAAAGCAGTTCAGAGAGAATACTCGCTAGAAACACTAGAAGGCGGAACGATACCCGATGCTCTGGCGGGGAACACTGGGATGCATCTTAAAAAGGGCACATGCCCAGTTATCACCGGAAACACAGAGGTTCGGACTCATTGTTGCCGGAAACACCAGCTCACGTGGTAACCACACAATGAGGAAAGTTCAGAGGCCAAGATCGCGTAGAAGCTACAACTAATTATGTTTATGATCAACGTAGAGAAACATGCAAACACCACGAGACGGAGAACGTCGAGACGAAGTGAGAAGCTGATAATAGTGAGTGCGTTCCAAACGAGAAGCAACAGACAAATCCCGCTCGTGAAGCTGCGCGCCAGGAGGAGGTTAAAAAGAGAGAAACCATTTGGCTGCACTGAGTGAGTGCAAACACAACGAGAGGCCAATGCAAAGGGATGGGTATAAAACGATCTGAGGAGAATTAACTCAGAGATGATCCACAAAGAAAGCGCGACCACACAATCACGCACGGGTCTGTGACAATTTAAGGGTGCCAAAAAAAAAGAAAAAAAAAAAGGCAAGGCATCTGGAGCACAAATTTGGATCTCCACAAGCCAGGTTCTTCCTAACTACTAATTTCATTTGGCTTCTCCCTTTTTGCTTGGGGTCACCACAGCAGATCCAGTATGGATCCACATGTTAATTTGGCAGGTTTCACAAACCCAAATGTACAAAGAGAGTGGGGTACAGGTGTCCTCGAACCGGAGACCTTCTTGTTGGGAGGCAAGTGTACTCATCGCTTGCTCCACCGTGCTGGGACCATACAGACTTTACATCATTACTGCAGTCAAATCAGGTCTGGGAGTATGTGCCGGTGCCGTGCCTCACCGCATCCACTGCAGAACTGTCTTGGGTCCTGGATGGCAACCACCCAGGCAGAAACCAGACCATCCCCACCTCTGGAAAGTAACCATCTGTCTGCTACAGCCAGGTGAAAAGTGGGCATCCCCTTGGCCTTTTCCAGCCACTGGAGTCCTCAACACTGAGACACCTGCCTGCTGGATCATTCACAGAGAAACACGCCACATGGCCAAAATGTCATAGCTGATGCTCCCTCACAATGCAAGTGATACTCCTCATCTGAGTCTCCCTAAGCAACTGCTCGTTTGACACAGTCATTCCAGTGACACCCAAGGATCTCTCGAAGAAACCAAGTACCAAAGACATCCAGTCATCACTTTAGGTCACTAGTTAGCGTCCAGATCTGACAACCATACAGTAAGGCCGGGAAGCACCAAGACCCTATGATTTGGACTTTTGTTCTCCTTCAAAGCGATCGGCATCGTTACAGAAGAAGGCCCAAATTAACACCCAGGAATTAGCCGACTTTTTTTTCCCTAAAGGTCCAAGAGAACCTCAGGATCACAACTAAAGAACTGATGAAGGAGTTGGAGGCATCAGACATAAATGTGCAATCATCCACCTTTAAGAGAGCATTCCATCACCATGATCTAAAAGGCTGGTAATCATGTAGAAAGCCATTAATCTCAAATTTACATTAAAAAAGGCTAGCTTGTCGAGCTTTCAAACGCACTGAGAATGTTTTTAAGCCAAGGATTATGTAACCCTATGTCCACAACTTTATGTGTATGTAGTTTTGCTTCTCATAACCTCTGGTTATGGGAGCATGCAGTGGTGTGCGCTCAAAGGATTCAGATCAGAGGACCTCTACAGTCTGCTTGGTTTCCCTTAGAGGAATAAGAGTGTTTCTCACTGTCATGGCGCAGCAAGAAGGTCATTTATTCTAACCCCGCCTGGAGCCCCGTGTCCACCTATTTTCTTCTCACTGTTCAAAAACATGAAGGTTAGGTTAACTGATGACTCTAAGTAGCCTGTAAGTGTAAATGTGAGAATGAATGGTTGTGTGTCTGTCTAACCCTGTGAGGTACTGACGACCTGTCCTGGGTGTACCCCACCTCAGGTTCTGGTGCCCGTGACCCACAACAGGATCACAGGATATACAGTGGATATAGAAAGTCTACACACCCTTGGGCTTTTACACATTTTAATTTCTGTATGCCATTTTGAAAGAAAAAAAACGAATTCCAGCTTCTCTGTGTTAAAATTTCTAAAATTAGCCTCTTAAAGCTCAAATCGACAACGAATCTCTAGAACATGACATAAATTAAATAAAAATATCAAAGCCAAAATATTGGGTTGCATAAGTAAAGGCACCCTTTAGTATAACACAAGTAAATCATGACTTTTGGAGCCCGATTTCTTTCGGCAAGTCAGGGGATGAATACATGAACATTTCCAAGTTAATGAATATGAAGATTTCATTTGAAAAACCCTCTAAGTCCATCCATCCATCCATCCATCTTCTATACCCGCTTACTCCAATTAA